>JAHHFK020003233.1:0-128370 GCA_024533555.2 Aedes koreicus | reverse complement strand
AAAACATTTTTGGATATATGAAAGTCGAATTCGTCACATACAGCATTGAAAGTTCGAAGACACGAATCAAACGGATTATTATATCCATAGTTAGTGCGGTGATAAGGAACAGCAGGCATCGGATTGTTTCGAAGTCGACGAGGAGGAACGTTCAGTGAAATCTGCTCAAGCAGCGCAGGGCAGTCAATAACACCGATTAGGATGTCAAAGACCAGCAGACGCTGCATTTTAACACGCCTGTCAGTCAGTAGATCCAAACTTATTAGTTTGCAACGGTCCGAGTAAGGAGGGAGATTGTTCGGGTCATTCCAAGGAAGTGAACGAAGTACGAAACGAACGAACTTCCTCTGTACGCGTTTAATGGAAACGATGGGTGCCACATAACAAGGAGACCAAACAGGGGCCTCATACTCAAGGATGCTCCGCACCAAACTGCAATAGAGTGATTTTAAAGCATAGATGTCAGTGAACTCAGAGGCGTGCCGTCGGATTAGCCCTAACACTGAGAAGGCTTTAGCAGTCGTGATTCCTACATGCTGATTGAACTGTAGCTTGGCATCGATGGTAACTCCCAGGTCGCAGATTGAAGCCAAACGATCCAGATGCGCAGACTCCATGCTGTACTGGTGATGAGCGGGATTGTTGGAGCGAGTGAAGGATATAACTTTGCATTTATCTTTATTAACACGCATGCCATTGTCGCTACACCAGATTAACAATGTGTTAACATCCTCTTGTAAAGTGACACAGTCGCGGGGAGAACATTTTGAGATCATCAGCGAACGATAGTTTGAACGACGAGAGGCACAAGCACAAATCGTTAACGAAGATGTTAAATAACAGCCGGCCTAATACGCTGCCTTGGGGCACTCTTGACGTGATGTTGAGCTGACGAGATCTTGATGAATTGACCACTACCTGCGCTGTGCGGCCGGAGAGATATGAAAAGAGCCACTTCGTTAGCCAGTCAGGATAGCCGATGCGTTTGAATTTGTCAATGATCAAAATGTGAGGAACTGTGTCGAATGCTTTAGCAAAATCGGCATACACCGCGTCCACTTCCCGAGCAGAAGCGAATAACTTGATAACTGGCCTTGGTATTTATGAGCTCAGATTAAGAGGTAAAATACCTGAGGATAATACCATCAAATTGTTCCCACAATGTCATGCGAATACCGAATTGAGGTAAGACAATACCGAAATAATACCTCTAAGGTGACCAGATACTTACCCACCCGAGCAGAACACAAAAGCATATGAATACCTAATTTTGATCTTGATAACTGGCCTTGGTATTAAAGAGCTCAGATTAAGAGGTAAAATACCTAAGCAAAATACCTAAGAATTGCAAGCAAAATGTCTCTAGAATAACTAAACTTGATATTCCGGATACCTGGGTAAGTATCTGGTCACCTTAGAGGTATTATTTTGGTATTGTCTTACCTCAATTCGGTATTCGCATGACATTGTGGGAACAATTTGATGGTATTATCCTCAGGTATTTTACCTCTTAATCTGAGCTCATAAATGCCAAGGTCAGTTATCAAGTTATTCGCTTCTGCTCGGGTTGCCTTCCCAATTCAATCTCTCGTGACAGAGAGGTAACGTAGCACATCAACTTTGTTGTTGTTGAACGATGTTTCATGAAGCCGTGTTGATTATCGGAAATTAATGGTGCGGCTACAGTGTAGAGGACATTGTGCATCAGCTTTTCGAAAACTTTGCTCAAACAACACAGAATGGAAACACCACGATAATTTGTGACTCGGTTGACGTTTCCTGATTTATGGATGGGAACGATAGAAGCAGTCTTCCAAACGGAAGGAAATGTTTTTTCGCTAAGCGATCGGTTGAATAAAATCGTGACAGGAGCTGCGAGTTCCACAGCACACTTTTTCAGGAATAGTGGTGGTATGCCGTCTGTTCCGGATCCTTTCTTGGAGTCGAGAGTGTGTATGACATTCAGCACTTCATCAGAAGAGAATTGGATGACGGGAAAGTTAATGTTGTGCGAAGAAATATGCGCAAAGCAATCGAGACGTGGTACAGGACACGACTTACTGAATACATCTCGAAGAATTCGGCGAAGAGGTTAGCGGCTTTTGCGTTAGAGCTAGCATGAGCCTTCTCATACGTAATGTTGCAAGGGATGCTAGCAGAGGATCTCACTTTTCTAACGATACCCCAGAAACGTGTTGGTTCCTGTTTGATGCTTGCTTGAATCCTGGATAAGAAGTCGTCGTGAGTGGATTGCAAAACAGATTTGAATGTTGCCTCAACTTCTCTTAGAATGGTTTTGTCGGCTTCAGATTTCGAGAGGAAATAGTGATTACGTGCCTTCCTGAGTAAGGCGGTCCACCACGGTTTGTTGAAAGTCGAGTTAACCGCACGTCGTGTGCGCGGTACCAGGTATTCGAAATTACAAGTTTTGTTATTCGAGAGATATTTTGCTTTCAATTCTTAGGTATTTTGCTTAGGTATTTTACCTCTTAATCTGGGCTCTTTAATACCAAGGCTAGTTATCAAGATCAAAATTAGGTATTCATATGTTGTTGTCTGAGGAGTTTCAATTTGAATTTATTAGAAGCATTTTAAAATGTTCATCCTATACTTAAACATGGGAGCTGTCAGATTTATCAGCACCCCGTGTCTTCTACTTTTTTCAACCTGGACTCGTCCATTGGATTCATCGGTGACAGCTATGCTGCCACACGACCGACATCAACAGCATACACCGGTACCGAGGGATAAGTAGGATATGGAGTTGGAGGGCCTTTCATGGAATTGGTTTGGAAATGGAATTAGTTTGGAATTAGTTTGGAAATGGAATTGGAAATGGAATTGGAAATGGAATTGGAAATGGAATTGGAAATGGAATTGGAAATGGAATTGGAAATGGAATTGGAAATGGAATTGGAAATGGAATTGAAATGGAATTGGAAATGGAATTGGAAATGGAATTGGAAATGGAATTGGAAATGGAATTGAAATGGAATTGGAAATGGAATTGGAAATGGAATTGAAATGGAATTGGAAATGGAATTGGAAATGGAATTGAATGAATTGAAATGGAATTGAAATGGAATTGGAAATGGAATTGGAAATGGAATTGGAAATGGAATTGAAATGGAATTGAAAGAATGGAATTGGAAATGGAATTGAAATGGAATTGGAAATGGAATGGAATTGGAAATGGAATTGGAAATGGAATTGAAATGGAATTGGAAATGGAATTGGAAATGGAATTGGAATTGAAATGGAATTGAAATGGAATTGAAATGGAATTGAAATGGAATTGAAATGGAATTGAAATGGAATTGGAAATGGAATTGGAAAAATGGAATTGAAATGGAATTGAAATGGAATTGAAATGGAATTGAAATGGAATTGGAATTGGAAATGGAATTGGAAATGGAATTGGAAATGGAATTGGAAATGGAATTGGAAATGGAATTGGAAATGGAATTGGAAATGGAATTGAAATGGAATTGAAATGGAATTGAAATGGAATTGAAATGGAATTGGATGGAATTGAAATGGAATTGGAAATGGAATTGAAATGGAATTGGAAATGGAATTGGGAATTGAAATGGAATTGGAAATGGAATTGAAATGGAATTGAAATGGAATTGGAAATGGAATTGGAAATGGAATTGGAAGTGGAATTGGAAATGGAATTGGAAATGGAATTGGAAATGGAATTGGAATTGAAATGGATTTGGAATTGGAAATGGATTTGGATTTGGAATTGGAAATGGAATTGGAAATGGGAATAGAAGTGGAATTGGAAAAGGAATTGGAAATGGAATTGGAATGGAAATGGAATTGGAAATGGAATTGGAAATGGAATTGGAAATGGAATTGAAATGGAATTGAAATGGAATTGAAATGGAATTGGAAATGGAATTGAAATGGAATTGGAAAATGGAATTGGGAATTGAAATGGAATTGGAAATGGAATTGGAAATGGAATTGGAAATGGAATTGGAAATGGAATTGGAAATGGAAATTGGAAATGGAATTGGAAATGGAATTGAAAATGGAATTGAAAATGGAATTGGAAATGGAATTGGAAATAGAATTGGAAATGGAATTGACATTGGTTGGAATTGGAATGTAAATAGAAATGGAATTGGAAATGGAATGACAATGAAGTAGAAGTAAACCACCATTATTTTCCAAGAATTCAAAAGCAGTTTTCTCTTTCAACATCAACATATTATTCATGAAAATGTGTTCATTGATTTCAACTCAGCAACCGGAACTTACTGAACATATTTTCATCTAGGACAGAACCTGCCAGCTCAGAAAGAGATGCCCTCTTATACATTAACGTTTGCTTTGTTACGGTGATCGCTTCAGTGTTGCCAGATTTGTTTACACAGTAATCCCATTGTAAAAAGAAGTAATTAGAAAATAAAACAAAATTTGTCGATTTTATTTTTATACTTGGTAATATTCAATAAATTAAACGTTTGAAAATTGTCCACATTTTAAATGGAGAGGTTCAAAAGTTTAAAGCTCTAAGAATACAAAACTGCCTTACAGGTAAGAAGAGGATTGTATCAAAAATTCAAAAAAATAATACACATTACTTTTGAATCTTCTTAAGCTTAATTTTGGTCTTTATTTTTCCAGAATGTATCATTTTTAAGAAGAGCGATCCAAAAACCCAACAGTTTATCATTTTATAGTATGAGCAAACTTGTGATTTTCATAACTCACGGTATTAATGAAATTTTTTTTGCTTGCTTTAGGGAAACAATGTGGATGTACTTTTAGGACTAAAAAAAGGCGCAACAAGAAAATTAATGATCTTCATATTTTGTAAACAGAGTAGTATTTCTCATTTATTATTTCAAATATGTTCTGGACCAAATTAAAAATTCAACAAATCATAAAACATTCTCCCTTCACCATTCCAGCTTCAACGATAGCATACTACTGCTATCAAACTTTTTCTCCCGTTGCTTACGCTTATGTCCTGACTTTAGCCGGAATGATACGTAACATCGCACCAATGTCATCTTAAAGGTTGAACGCTAGGCAACTCCACTATGATTAGTAGTTTTCAAAGATGTTCCTCTGTCTGCATTGCTGAGGCCTATCAACTGTGCTGCAGCAGGAAGGTGACTACTCAACAAACATCGGTGTTGAATTAAAGCTTGTTCAAACAAGTTTGGAGAAGCTATTCAGCTATTCTAGAAGAAACAGCTGAATAGCTTCTCCAAATTTGCTTGAACAAGCTCTAATTCAACACCAATGTTTGTTGGGTAGTTACACTTGATGGCGATGTGTCCTGATATGTTCGTCGTCGTTTCCTTTAAGAACATTCTGGCATTCGAAAATGAAGATTATTGCTATGCCTGGTCAGACTGTAAATGTGCCAATTTCCGCTCTCGTGCATCGAAAACGAAAACTTCGATCTTTGCCCATTCATTTAGTAAATAAGGCATAGCTTTCCACAGCTTCTAAAGACTGTATTCGATGAAATTTGGACACACAAAATAGGTCACCAAAAATTTTCCTTGAGCCCGATTCTTTTCAAACCTGCTGGAAATAAAGTGCTACTAAATGGTTAAGTTTTGACATCATTGGTTTATTGAACCTCTTCTCCCAACCCAAATGCCCGCACCTTTGCCTTGACCCCTTTCATCAAATTTTGGGAAATGATAGGACCGACTTGCTTACTTACTTTTAACTACACTTTCTTTAGTTCAAGTTCATTTTCTATCAGTTTTGGAGTTTTAACGAGCTTTGCCTTCATGATTGCCCAAAATTTTTCAATTGGGCGAAGTTCCGGAGTGTTTGGAGGGTTGACGTCTTTTGGTACAAAAACTACATTATTATCTTCGTACCAGTCTAAGACGGGCCCGGCATAGTGGCAAGATGCCAAATCCGGCCAAAACAGTGCCGGGCCATCGTGAGATCTCAAGAAGGGCAGAAGTCGTTTTTGGAGGCATTCGTCCTTGTAGATTTGTCCGTTGACGGTCCCAGAGGTGATGAAGGGCTGACTCATTTTGCCACATCCGCAGATCGCTTGCCAGACAAGGAATTTTTTGGCGAATTTCGACAGTTTCTTCTTCCGTACACTCTCCGGAACGGCCAACTTAGAGGTGGTGACGTAGTGTTCCTGTCCTGGCATTTGTTTGGTGTCGGCTTTAATGTAGGTCTCATCGTCCATCACAATGCAGAACGGATTTGTGAGCCACTCCCTGTACAGTTTTCTTGCACCAGTTTTGGCCACCGAGTTCTGTTTATCGCTCCGATTCGGTGCCTTCTGGACCTTGTACACATGTAATCCAGAACGTTTCATTGTTTTCTGCACAAAACAAACTGAAACTTTCGCCTTTTTCACAACAGCCCTGATCGAAATGTAGGGATAACGCTTAAATTGGTTCAATATCATCCTGGCCTTCTCCGGATTTGATGTGCCACGTTTTTTGCCACTACCATTTTTCCGCTTGGTTGTCTTACGGTCCTTAAACGTTTTGATCACATGAGATACGGTTGAATGTGCGATTCCGAGCTGTTTTCCGATCCATCGATGAGAAGCGTTTGGGTTTTCGAAGTGAGTGCCCAAAATTTGTTGGCGCACTATTTCTTCATTCGAAGCCATCACTGAAATCACTCGACCGATTTTCACGAAACTTATTACACAATTGACACAACACAATGAAATACATTCAGTTAAAATTTCAATAATTTTTACCCACACGCTAAAAAGTTACGAACAATTGCGTGTGTCCAAATTTCATCGAATACAGTCTTTAGAAAAAGCTTTGATTTTAATCTACTATAATTGTTATATCTGTATTCTCCGTACATGGAGAAACGATTATGATGCAGAAGGAGATGTCCGCTCATCACCATGAGGCACCAAGAGTGGACAGTAATGTTTTCTTTCATGAAGAGTAAATGTTAAAAGTTCCGTCAGTGTACGGTAGGTTGAAAATTGAAAAGAAGTGTTGAAAATTGAGCGAAAGGGCATGGGTGAAGTAGTACTCGAACCATGGACGTTACCATTGCCTAACATGATTTAATGTTTTTCAGCTTTTTTACAAAAGGCATATAAGGCTGAGCCGTTAATATCTCTGGTAACAGAAAGTGAGATAAAGTTATATATTGATCTTAAATACACTTTATTGAAAGCAAAATGCAGCATAATTTTCTCGTATAATATACGTGAGTGCTGTTCAGCATCTTTGTCGAACAGTTCGATGATGTTGGATGTGACGGTTGTGGAATTGATACCTTTTCTGCACATGATATTGGCGAGATCCAGGAGGCACATCACTTCTCCGCTTGGAAACCGGGATTTATCTGGGTTTCCTGCGTAAACAACACCACAAACTTAAACCGCCAATTTTCCAGGGCTGCCTGGTGATATCTTCGAAAAGTACATCTGTCAAAAGTGTGCCACAAAAGTGCCACACATGTTCCATTATGGTGTAAGCTTTTCTACTACGGCGTGCCTGGCACACTATTCTAAGCGACTCACCCCTTGGTGCCAACTCATTCACTAGCTTCTGTTCAACATTGTTTTGATCCTTGTTCGAAGTCATATAGTTTTTGGAACTGCGATACGCGATTTCCATGGCTTTGAAAAAAAAAAATGAAGGTATCGGTGGATGGGAAGTGGATGTTTCTCTTAATGGCGTTCGCTCGATAGAAAGTGAAGCTTTGATAGTCGGAGCGAGCACCATTTGGACTCTCCGTCATTTTGATACATTGCTTGCAAACAGTACCCTTATTCGCAAGACTTTTCAACACAACTTTGAACACTCTTTGCAATGAGTGCTAATGCAAACTTTAGCCTCTAATGTAAATCCTGGGCGCATCTCCTTAAATTAATAGATACTAATACCCCTAACATATACAGGGGGACTAGTAATTCGTATTACACCCAAAAAGAGGTGACAGATCTCATTTGCAGTCTAAAATTGTAACAACATTTCTGTAGAATGTTTTGTGAAGTATAAAATTGCATTACATAAATTGCAATGCAATTTTATACTTCACACAACGTTCTACAGAAATGTTGGTCCAATCTGTATGTCTGTTTACTGCAGTTCTAATGGACAAAATTTTCAAAATATGTTCAGAATATACCTTACAAGATCAATTCTAATTGGTTTGCAAATTTGAGCTTGAGAAAGAAAATGTCTTCCTCGCTTGCGTTCCCAATGCAGACCTTAACCCGCTCTCGGCGAACGATTGCATCTCTCGGGAATCGATGAAAATGTAGACCCGGATGTGACATGTCACTGCGACCACAATTTATCACTTTGCACTTCATTTCAAACTGATTTAAAATAAACCACTGCAAAGGTGAGCTTTTATTTCCGCATTTGTTCTAGTTGTCATAAACGAAAAAAGTGAAAAAGCAGTGACTACTAGCAACACGGCATAACCAACAACAGACTGCCTGCTTGTAACAAAACTCGACGGTGGCGTTAGGGGCGGTTGTCACAGCGACCAACAAAAAACGGTCTTTTTTGACAGGTAAATGGTGATGTTTTCGCATTAACAGCTGGCAGGTCCTATTCTAGATTTTCATCAACAGCAATGTGATTTTGTGGGGGAAAAACTGCTTCTGAATTTTAATGATGGTGATGATGATGCTGCTTTGAAGAATAATGATGGCTGTTAGCACATTGATCCTATTCTAGTGCCTTTACAAATATCGCTAATGCACTGTTACGAAGATGGTTATCGCTCACAGAAGTGTTAGCTTATCAGTTGTTAAAAGATCTTCCAGATTATTAAACAAATGTATTCTCCTATCTTGTGTTTATGAAATGTTTATCGAAAGTTGTGCAGAGGGTCTCATTTGTAAATTCTTAGCTAACACAAGGAGTGCTCTGCGTCTCCCAAAAAAAAATCATCAGTCTGAATCGACCTGTAATCAACACGATGAGAAAGCAAATAAAAACACCCAAGTAGAATCGAGCCACACGTAGTCGAATTATACAGCGAGCTGATAATAAGCCGTTTGGGCTGATGGTTTCGTGCTACCGGAGTTGCGGAGCACCACACCAACTGGGACGATTCTGTATTTACGTGTTCGGGAGGCCCGTCGATCTTCCTGTCTTGGCCGTTTTTGTGTTTGGCATACACTTTCTTCGTTGGCATGAATAACATTATGCAAAATTTCTGATCCATCCAGTGCTGAAGCTTTCGAGTGACTTGCTCCTCCCGGTCCCGGGAAGAAGATGCATCTTTCGGTGGTTTCGTGCAAAATCTGCGGCCTACATTTCTTTTTTAAATAAGACAACTCAACATCAACCGGCGCGGGCGCAGACTTGGAGGTTAACGGTCAAATCGTGTTATCGCTTGAATTTCCAAATCAAGAATCGCTGTTTGCATTCGATGGCTCTGGCTTATCTCACGCTGCTGCTGACTGCTCCTCTGCCAAGCCACCGCTCCGAGCGTGCATCAGAAGTGTGTAGTGTTGTACCTTTACTATAAACACATGCATTTTCGTTTGCACTGATGAAGCAGAAGAAGGGACTCCCCGTCCGAGATGCGAGCCTGTCCATCGCCGTTGATGACCGGCTGCCACGGTCAAAGTCACGCATATCACGATCGAGCTATTAAATTCGATAGAGTATATAATATTTTCGCCGGATCGTCGTCGTCTCTTCTGTTGGTGCCATTTTGCTGCGTGATGCACTTCTCCGATCTCTCCAGTCCAACGCCTTTTCCAAGGATCACCGTTTGGCGCTTGTGAAGGGGAAGCGACGCGGCCTCATAAAGATCAAAATGGGCTTCCTTTCCAAAACGGAAAATATCCTCCCTTTACCCTTCGGTTCACTGGCGCGGTCTCAGAAGAGGATCGTGGAGGAGTTTCGGTATTTTAAACCTTCCTCGGAAACTCTCCCCTTTACCTCGTCCCAAACCACTTGCATCGCTTTATCATCGCCGTGAGATAATGATAAAATTGCAGCACGGATAGTGAGCAAAGTAGAGGAACAGCAGAGAAATATGAAACGAAGCGATAATCCATCATATTTTAGCAGTTAGCTTGTTTTGAAATGGCCGACCTATCCCCCGTCGTCGTCGTCGTCGTCGTCGTCGTCGTTTGGCGTATGTGCAGCAGTGCAGGGATCTTTGGAAGGAACGCAACAATCTCAGTGTTGTTGTTTTTTTGTTGCCTGCAATCATGATTCGCCTCTCGAAACTTATGGATTTCACCAAAATAACATACTTCTGGACTTCGATTGCGGAGTTCGGACACCGAAAATAATAACGAGCCTTGTATGTTGCTCAGGGGGTTTTGCCCGTGGGAAAAGTGCTTTCGGGAAGGATTTGTTCTCACGTATGAGGTTTGATCATCCCCCAACATTTTTTTTTGCGGAAAGGTAATTTACGGAAAACGATGCGAAATTGTCGGATTCGGCTGAGAGGGAATGCATATCGCTTGGAAAACTGACTCTCAATCCAAGGCCTGAAGAGCTCGGCTAGATCATGTCTGAATATGCGAAGTGAATTTATGCTGGAGAAACTTATTAAATAACCAATTTTACCAATTTTCTCGATAACTCGTTGTTCATGAAGCATTTATGATAGTTTAAAAAACACCGCAGGATTTGACAAAATTGAGCCATCGATTGATGCTTTGAGAGTATCTTTTCCCATATTAATCTCATTGTTCTTATATTCATCCTACGCTGAATCAAGAGATTGGGGAGGGGAATACCTTGAGATCTTTTCAATATAATATGTGCTAACGTTTAATAACAAAAATAAACATAGTAAACAAAGCCAGTCACGCCAATCAGTCCACGGTTTTGCGAACGGCAACTTTGAACTTTTTTCGTTGATGCTTTCAGTAATGGTCTCATCAATAGGCATCCTCAGAAAAAAAAATTGTGAATGACAAGACTCATCGAATTAAGTTTGTGTTTAGTTCACAACTTCCCCGAAATCTAGCAGAAAATGGAAAATTCTTGATGCACCATGGTTGGATAATCTTTGCTCCATGGGGCGGCACAGAATCCTGTTGAAACACCCATTTGCGGTTACCGAACATCGTTGAAGTAAGCTTCTTCAAATGCTTTTCCAGGACCTCATTTACGTAGTTTGCTGCGTTGACTTTTAGACCCTTATCAATGACAAGCAGTGGTAGGCGACCTTCCGCAGAAATTGCTCCCCAAACCATGACCGAAGTATGATTTTGGAAGCGTTGAACTGAGCGAATTGAAAAAGGGATATCCTGAATACTCGCTGCATAGACCCTGTCGTTTTGAGCATTAAAACTTTGCTGCTTTGCTTGAAATTTTTCTCATCCGAAAACACAATCATGGAATCACCGTGCCGACGAAGTAATTCGGGACAACGAATGACTCTGTTCTTCTTGTAGGCTTCCGAAAGACCATGAATTTTTCTTTTCTTGTACGGCACCAATCTCAAATCCTCTTTGAGAACTGATCTGATTTTCCTGGAGACGTCCATATCCTGAGCCAGTTTATAAAAAGAACGACAAGGATTTCGGCGAATTCGGCCACGCACCGCCCTTTACAAGCCGTTTGGTATGTACACTGCGAGGACGACCTGGTTTTTTCTTTGGACCGATGGTTCCCCTCGTCCTCCATCTTCTCAACGTCCGGTCGATTAATGTGCGGCATATTTCTTCTTTCCGGGTCTCGGCCAGTATCTGGTTGGGACGCTTTCCCGCCAAATGCAACTGCAAAATCCGTTGTCTTTTGAAATCCATATTTTTCTTAGGCACTTCCTGTCGACGGAATTTAGCGAACACCAGTTTGTTTACATATTAATCAGTCCCTCTTTAATATGCTGGCAACCGGATAGCTCTTGCGATAGCTAGAAGAATTCCACACTGAAACAAAATACTGCGTCACTTATTTGGGCCTACCCTGTAGTAGCTAGATTACTAGATGGTTACTTGAGGGAACGTTTTGGTCGACAGCAGTCAGTGTTTATATCCAGTTAGAATAAGTAAAAAAATTTAAGTGAAAGTCACAGTGTTTGAAAAGTGATAGTGTCATAGGGATTGGTGAAAAACAGTTTTTGTTTTAAATTCGAAAAGAATGACATAAGTGCCTTTACAAGAAACTGACGTGTTTTGTTTTTTCTGCATCGTTTTCTCGAGAAAAATCAAAAAATAATTCATCTAACTAATTATGTTGTTGTGTTGTTGCATGAAGCGTAATCAATAATAATGTTCTGAAAAATTGGAAATATCCTTCTTATCAATATGCAACTCTAGGAGTGGACAGCAATTTCTGCTAGAACCAAAGATGTGAAGAGAAAGTATTGATAGGTCCGTAATTGAGCGGAGGGCATGTTTGAAAGCCGGCATCCTTTGAAAAAATCAACGTTTTATGTTTTTTAAACATGAATTTACGAGTTTTTTTTTAGTTTCAGTGAAGTTTTTTCTTGTAGAACATTTCATTACCTAGGGAAACTGACCCCATATTAATCTCATTGTTCCTATATTCATCCTACAATGAATCAAACAATTGGGCAGTTGAAGGATCGGTTTCGTTTTCTAATTATGTTTGCTTACGTTAAACAACTACAACAAACATTACTAACTAATCCTGTCACGTGTATATCGTTTTATTTCAAGTAGAATGAATTGCAAAGTGATGAGATTAACAAAGGTACATCTTCCCTACAACTTTTTCTCAGACAACATTTTGATCAGATAAGTCGTTTGCGAAAAAAAAAAATTGAAAAAATAAAATCCACATTTTAAATACGCCCTTATAGAAAATCAGTCCAGGATAGTTTTAGTTTATTTTATGGAAAGCGTAATTTTGGGTAGAAACTAACATATGAACAAAATTTCATGCAGATCGGAGAGAGTAGGCTCCAACCGGTTTGCTATTCTGGCTGGAAATGCTCTACACGCTAAAGCTGAGATCACACTGTTTTACGAAACGCCAAATATTTGGCAAATTTTGGCAAATATATTTAACCAACGTGTGATCGCCAAATATATTTGACCAAATATATCAATGGCAAATATTTGGTTTGTGTTTGTTGTTCCAATTATTTGACAATTTGTCAAATAGTGTGATGCTCTTTGTCAAATATGTTTGCTCAATACTAGCAAACAATTTATTTGACACTCTGGAAATTCTTGAGTGGCAAACATGAGCAAATTCATACACAGAAAAAAGTCCGTTCTGAAATTCGTCAACGTCGTGTCACGAATTCAGGAACAGGTATTTTTTTCCTTTACGAATATATACCATGAACATAAGTCATGGAAACGTGAAATTTGTTCGCTAAAGCAAATGATAACGTCTGCGTAACGCTCTAAGTAGCGAATACACCAATCGTCTTGGAAACGAAAACTTTGTACTAGAAATAAAAAATTAAGTTCCCCCCAAGAAACCACAAGCATTATATTATTGCACTTATTTAACCCAAAATCAACATCGGTAATACGGGATCGCATCAATTCAACAGTTGTCAAGTAATAAAGCGTTAGATTAGCTTAAGAATGTAGTGATGCATTACCAATGCAATAATGCTACTTTAGCAATGTCTTATGGCATTACAAAAGATATAGCATTAGTTCGATCTTAGTGGGGCCCTTTTCAGCTTTAATCCAACTTCAATGATGCACTAGACGTAATACATATGCCCTATATATGCATGCTATTACAGCCTCGTGGTTACTTGGGCCATTAACGTGATTAATGCTCATGATATGCTCATGTTACCTCAAAATATCACAGGTTGAACATTATTTAAAAGCATTGAAAATATTGATTATTTGACTATTCCGAAGATCATGCACCAAGGAATAAAATGAATATGTACATCGGGAAATGTATAAGTTGGGAAAAATGCAAGTTTTCCACACCGAACAGGCAATTGGCATCTAAAGATGATAGATTTAATTCACACATTATGAAAACAAACAATAATCAAATTCGCACAAATTCAAGCAAAAACGCAACCGCTGCGGATAATACAAATAGTCAAATGTTGTTACGCATCTTCACCAACCACTAGCTCCAAAAAACACAGAGACAAATTTGATAGTAAATTTTACCATTATTGGGGGTAAGGATGACTATTGCAGTATAGTGATTTTGAACCGACTATGATCATGGGCAAAACGACCATTACAATTAGTTGATTCAACATTTACCATAATGTCAGAATAGTCCTTGTTGCCATGGTAATAGTCAAGAATGCCATGAAAGTGGTGAATTCGTCCATTTTCATGGTTACACTCAGTAGCAAAAAAAAAGCCGACCAAAATTTTGCTTCCAAAAAACGCCCGGAGTGAAGTCGAATTGCACCTCTAGATTTACGTTGGTTCACAAGGATCCGTCCGAGCTAGAATCAAATAAAAGAATGCAAAAGTTATTGTTTCAAATAGTGGGACATGAATAAACTATTTCTTGAAATTTTTTAAGAAATATAATTACGTTTTCGCTTAGAAAAATATGGCGACCGCTTGTGTCCTCAATCCATGACGAAACATTTATTCAATTTTAGGTGTATAATAACGACCACTTTTAGAAAATGAACATTACCCAAATTTCAGTAAAAATTACTGATTATTATCGTTTAATTTAACCGATATATTAGGTATTGTCAACGATACCTAATGTTAGGTAAAATAAATACCTAATCTTAGGTATTCTAATCTTAGCGTGTATAACGTGTTTTCTTGTAAATGATATAGAATTGCATTTTTTCACATTATGTTCCAGCAAAGTTTTTGAGGACCAGTTGTGAAAATTATTAATATTTCATTCTGAAATACTACAAGATCAGATGCTTTACATATTTCTAGATAAAGTTTCAAATCGTCTGCATATGTTGAAACGTTTAGGCGACATAAAACGTGGTCTACATCGTTAACAAACAAAATAAACAGTAATGGACCAAGATGGGAACCCTGTGGTACACCAGATGTCACATTCACTACTGATGACAAATTTTCCTCAAGTCTTACTCTTTGTGTTCTATCAGTTAAGTATGACTGAAACCACTTGAATAGCCCGCAATTGAATCCTAGCTTAGATAATTTAAAAAGCAATAAAGGGCCCATGTTACAACATATACCCCCATATTTCCCCTACCCAAAAAAAAAAATAAAACAAAAAAAAAAATTTTAAGTTCTTGGACCCCTTACCAACCCCATTTTTTTTCCTAAATAAATTTTTAACTTAAAAAAAAAAATTTTTGTTATTTTTAACCCCAACAATTAGAAAATTATTTAGGAGGATCGTAGTGTGCCAGGCGCGAAGTGAGACCTGAAAAATCTCTCTTGTCATTTTTGCCCCGTTTTGATTTTATTTTCTTTTGAATTTTTTACAATCAATCGTTTCTGTTAAATCTCGCAAGTGAAGTTTTTCGATAATGTTTAGATGTAATTATCAACTGGACTTAATTTTGTGCTAAATACTAGTCGGATTATGAAGAAAGTGTGTGGAGTAAACGTTACCCGTGCAGTCTTCAGCTGGTGGTTATGGATATTGCTCAATGCTGGTTGCCTGAGCGGGCTTTTTGGATCGGATACGGGATTAAATGGAATTCAGCTAAGTACTTTTTATATTTTTGATACCAGAATAGTTTTAGCTCCCGTAACGGATGTTGTGCAGTGGGGGAAATTCCTTTAAACGCACATACATGTTATTGACCGTTTGGTTCAATATAAAGCTCTTTGCAAACCATGAATATGTGTATGTGTGCTGTATGTATACATGTGTGTGTAAGAGAGTGGAGAGGGAGAGAGAGGGGGGGGGTCTGTCTGTGTATGTGTGTGAGCGTATGACTCTGTGTCGGCGCGTCCTTCTTCTCTTTTCAGAAAGCGAGTAATGGCGCTATAACCATAAGCCATAAAAGGCTACGGACAAGAGTTAGTGCTCATGTCCCAACCGACAGACAAGCTCTGGATACAAGTATGAAACGCCTGTGTTCCAGCCCAGAAAAGCGGACAACAAAGGAGTGTATTTACTTTCTTAGCTTCGTCACTCCCAACGACCTATATACATATAAATATAATATACATACGCTTTCTCGCCAAGAAAGTCTCCCGCACAATCCCATCCAACTTTCCAACTCCAGATGTCTATGAAGGTAGCATGAGTTCTCGGCATCTTCTTAAGTAGACATCTAATCAACACTTCCCTCCCATCCCTGCTGATCATAAGGACCTGGCCAGGTGTTGTGCAAAGAAAACGATGGATTAAGAGCCTGTCATACCCATGGCAACTCTTTTGGCGCTTTTATAGTCTCTACAACAGCCAACCTAGGATTATGTATGGTCGGAAAATGCCTTGCTATGCTCCCCATAAACAAAAAATGGGAAACCCCCGATAATGTTTTATAACCGCTTTTTTCCCCTTTTCCAACCGAATAAAAAACATTTCTTCCCAAATGGGGAAAAAATACTGATTCCAGAGAAAGGTTAAACAGCCAAAACAAAGGTTTCGCGAGTTCCGTTGATACTGACTTTAAGAATACGGGTGGCAAACCATCTGGTCCTGCACCCTTTGATACATCCAAAGTGTTTAGAGAAAGTAAGATTTCGTTCAATTATCAACTGAAATATCACTCAAATAAATGACTGATCTTATTAGTAGTTTTGGCGATTTTATCGATAAGTTGCATTTTGGCTGGAGAATTCTTCGAGTTTTGTTTATCCTTAGCGAAGCTGAAAAAAGATTTTGGATCTGACTTAATGTTATTTTCTACTTGAATGTTATACTTTTCATACGCATTTTTTAATTTCAAAATTTAACTGCTCACATATAGTCAAATAAATTGAGATGTTTACATCATTTTTGTCTTTTTTGTAAGCTTTATGAGCTTTATGCTTTCTATTTTTAAGATTCGTTATGTTTCTATTGTACCATACTGGAGCTTTGATATTTATGTTGCTTCTTGGGTACTGTTGTCTGTAATATATTGTAAATGATTTGGTAGAACGTATCCACAGCTTGCTCTAGGTTCAAATTGCGTCAAATCGCTCTAGGTTCAAATTGCGAAACAGTTTGCCAATCGATAGAGTTTAGCTTGTTTTTGATAACTCCGTAGTCCGCTTGCCTAAAATCAAAATATGGTTTGGACAAACCATCATCTAACTTTGTGGTGTTGTCATGTATAAATACGGAGTATTCAATTGCTGTGTGGAATACCTCATTCTTCCATAAAGGAGCAGGTGACTCCGTCACACAGAAATTATCGGCCATATTTGTAAATAATAAATCTAAATTGTTACGATTTCTGACATGAGTAACTTGATAAAGTCCAATCTCCGCACATTTGTCATACCATCATACCAATCGCTGTTCAAGAAAAATCAACAATGGCAAATTAAAAAAAAGTATTTTAATCGACGCATTTTCCTTGGGAAGCCTCTATTGTAGTACAGTTTCAACAAGCACACATGTTTTAATACAGCAGAACCTACGACTTGGATGAATTCGTGTTTTTTTTTCTGTAGAAAAGAAATAGGAAAAATTAACCAGCAGATCATAAACCTAGCAAAAGAATAGTAATCCCAAACACAATGTTTATCTCACACACAAAAAAAGTGATTGATGTCGCCCAAATCATCCCAAACACCGCACTAACCCGTCCAACGAGTTTCAAACTGAAATCGAAACCTTCTATTCTTCCAGTGAGAGAGCACACTGACCGCAAAGACCTGCCAAAAAAAAAAACCTTACCACCTAAAAAGACGATGACGATGAGAAACGAGCCACCCAACGGCCCAAAGCTTCATAGCTCATAGCTAATTCAAGCTCCCCATTTATCTCATTCTATCGTCATCGTCGTCATCGTTGTCGTCTTCTTGGCCAAATGTTTTGATTGGCCATTTGATGAAATTCTTTCCTAGCCACAGAACCAGACTGTCTGATGGTGTTTGGGGCGATGTGGCGGACACACAAATCTCGACTATCCAAATGAAGACGAAATCCTAAAAAGCACTCACCACCCGTTCCAATACGTTAGCTGGAATCGACAATGGAGCGAAGAATGTGCGTAAATAATCTGCTCGTTCTGCTGCTTCTTTTCTCCCCACGGCTCACTGCCCGGGCGACCTGAACCGCAACCGCACCTGAGCTTCTTTCGGTCGGATTGTCTTGTGGTAAATCTTACTCGGATTGGCTAACAAACAGGTAACACGTGTTCCTTGTCGTTCGACGGAACGAAGCTCTTATTTTAACCGGGGATTCCAAATCTTTGGTTTGAGATGAGGATGAGGACGACGATCAAGAAGACCATCAGCCACAACGATGAGCCCGAAAGAAAGAGAAAACACCATCCGAGTTCTAGAAAGAAGATTTGAATAATCGTATCGAAAAGGAATGAAACGCACAATGTACCTACTTCTTTCGAAATTTAAAGTAGGTACCACAACGCTGTTCAAGATGCTCGGATCGAAGGGTTTAAGAGGATGAAAAATTGCTTTGATTTATTGTTCGCGGGAAGAATAATCGATTTTACTTTCCTTGGGATTCTTCACGGCTGTTGTTTACTTTATTAGGGAAGGTTTACAGCTCCTATTCACGTGCCGGGTTGAGAGCTGAGGGCAACTGTCAGTTTTGACATATAATTCATTTATGTTGATTTGATACCTTTTTAACCGTGGAGGAGGATTCCCATCTACAATACAGAAATAATAGTATGTCAGGATGACTGAGTTTCCAATTTGTTGTGTAATAGGTGCTCTAGATTATTGATGATTTATAATCAATGGCAATTCAAGCTTATAAGTTTAATGCCTTAACTTGTTGTTCCAATGAACTTTCCTAGTATTGCATTGAGAGCATCGTAGCATCAAGTTTTATTTTAACATTGTAATCTTACTCCATGCCAAAAGGCAGTCGAGAAGTTTTCCTGCTCAAAACATCTACCAAAATATGCGAATTTAAAGAATATGCACAGCAAAAATTAGTCAACGAAAAAGTAGTGTTATTAAAAGAAACATATGGGAAAATCAACAGTAAAACGTGTATTTAAAAGTTTACCAAAATACAAATATACAGCATATTTTGTTTATTCAATTGTATGTGTTTTGCTCGTGCCTTTTGTTTGACACCTTCCATGAGTTCCTGTACAGTGTCATCCGACTCTAATTTTGTAATCTTTTGCCAGTTGCACCTGAAATTTTGCTCATCAATCGCTATGCTATTCGGTTTAAGAAGATTCCTTTTAAGCCAAAGCCCAATACATTTTGATAGGACGGATTTTTTGGTGAATTTGGTGGACAGCACATTATTAGCAAAGTATTGATTAGACCCTTCAACCATTTAAGAGCCTGTAGCAACATGACAAACAGCAAAGGCTCAATTTATTTTCAGCATTTCAGCATAACATTCAATTTAAAATTACACTTATGAACTCCAACTACAATATTCATAAAAGATTAGGATGTATAAGCAGTATATGATAGGATTATATTTAAATATTTGGTTTAGTGGCGTTAAGAATTCGAATATTTGTGCACATCCCTACGAATATAACAGATTTATCGATCTATACCATTAGAGCATCTCCAGGAGTGTTGTAGTTCTAGATTCATTTTATATGTCAGTTATAAATTTTTCAATTGGGAAAATATATAACAAACATATCCTCTCTTCAGCAGCAGTTCCAAATGTTGTTCTAAACCTAAAGACTTGAATGTGTGTGTATAATTGATTCTCAAAACTTCTGTGGGCATATTCTCAGAATTCCTTAGGAATTTCCCTCAAATTTCCGCTGTAATTCCTCTCAGAACTCCTTTGGAATTTCCGTCAGAATTACTATCCCCTTCGAAATTCTCTAGAAATCTCAGAAATCGTCTGGAATTTTTCTTAGAATCTCTTGAATTCTCCTCAGAATTCAGTTGCAATTCTCCATAGGATTTTTTCTGGAACTCTCCCTTTAATTCATTCGCAGTTTTTCTAAGAATTCCTCTGGAGTTCTCCTCAGAGTTCTTCTGCAATTATCATCAGAATTCCTGTGGAATTAATCTTGGAATTACACTGAAATTCTCAAAATTCCACTCAAACTGTCTTCAGAAGTTCTGCGGAATTCTCCAGAAGTCCACTGGAATTCTTCTCAGAATGTCTCAGGAATTCTTACTAGAATTTTTCCGGAATTCTTACAAAAATTTCTCTAGTATTCTCCTCAGGATTCTTCTTAAATTCTCATCGGAATTCCTCTGGAATACCTCTCAAAATTCCGCTGGAATTTCTCCAGTATTCCTCTGGAGTTTTCCCTCATAATTCCTTTGGGATTCCTCTCAGAGCTTCTCTGGAATTCCCTTTAATATTCATCTAAATCATTTTCGGTTCTATACATATTTCAAATATTCCACAATATGGAGAAATTCTCGAAAAAAATTTAAAATCAAAGAAATAGGGAAATGATGGTAATAACAAAGAAATAGGGATATGATGGTCAGCGAGTTCAGACTTGTTGCTGCAACTTGAAATTATTAACGAAAAAGTAGAACATATACAAGATACAAACAGATGCACGACCGGAGGTAATTTTTTTACCCCCCCCAACCAAAAAAAAAAATAAAACTTAAAAAACGCCTTCAAATTTAAAAAAAAAAAAAACAACATACTATTCCATTTTTAAATTTTAACATGAAACTGTTCGAAATTATCCAACTAGAACGCCTTTCTGAGAGCATCTCCAGGAGTGTTGTAGTTCTAGATTCATTTTATATGTCAGTTATAAATTTTTCTCTTGGGAAAATATATAACAAACATACCCTCTCTTCAGCAGCAGTTCCAAATGTTGTTCTAAACCTAAAGACTTGAATGTGTGTGTATAATTGATTCTCAAAACTTCTGTGGGCATATTCTCAGAATTCCTTAGGAATTCTCCTCAAATTTCCGCTGTAATTCCTCTCAGAACTCCTTTGGAATTTCCCTCAGAATTACTATCCCCTTCGAATTTCTCTAGAAATCTCAGAAATCGTCTGGAATTTTCCTCAGAATTCCCTTAGAATTTTTTTTTTAGAATTCCTCTAGAATTCTCCTCAGAATTCAGTTGCAATTCTTTATAGGATTTTAAGAGAATTCTTCATTAAAGGGAATTCTCCCTTTAATTCATTCGCAGTTTTTCTAAGAATTCCTCTGGAGTTCTCCTCAGAGTTCTTCTGCAATTCTCATCAGAATTCCTGTGGAATTAATCTTGGAATTACACTGAAATTCTCAAAATTCCACTCAAACTGTCTTCAGAAGTCCTGCGGAATTCTCCAGAAGTCCACTGGAATTCTTCTCAGAATTTCTCAGGAATTCTTACTAGAATTTCTCTAGTATTCTCCTCAGGATTCTTCTTAAATTCTCATCAGAATTCCTCTGGAATACCTCTCAAAATTCCGCTGGAATTTCTCCAGTATTCCTCTGGAATTTTCCCTCATAATTCCTTTGGGATTCCTATCAGAACTTCTCTGGAATTCCCCTTAATATTCGTCTAAATCATTTTCGGTTCTATACCTAATTTAAATATTCCACAATATGGAGAAATTCTCGAAAAAAAATTAAAAACAAAGAAATAGGGAAATGATGGTAATAACAAAGAAATAGGGATATGATGGTCAGCGAGTTCAGACTTGTTGCTGCAACTTGAAATTATTAACGAAAAAGTAGAACGAATACAAAATTCAAACAGATGCACGACCGGACGTTGATTCAAAGTTTGACGTTTGACTTGATTCCATAGACACTACCACAATAACAAAAAAAATATAACTTGGATGAAACGCGTTTCAAATTTGAACAAAAATAGAACAACGTAGTATTCCAGTTTTAAATTTTAACATGAAACTGTTCGAAATTATCCAACTAGAACGCCTTGCTGAAGTTGCCTTTTGTTATAAATCCAGTTCTATTTTGTAACGACCATAACCCCCCCCGGAGACCCCCCCACACAACCCCCACACCTCTCCCCCCCCCCCCCCCTCATATATGAACGAAAAAGAGTCGCAAAAATACCGGAAAACCAATCGGGATCTGTGCGTATTATATAACCAGTAGGGTGCCAATGGCATGTATGGGAAAAAATTGACCATCGAATTTCAAAAACGGGTAGTGCTCAAAAGTTTCGTCTCCTCAAAAAAAGTCCCCATGCAAAATTTGAGCTCAATCGGACTTCGTTAAGTGTTGGACCAAAGCGGTCAAAGTTTGACATTTTTGAAACACGAAAAATTTCCCAAGGGGGGGGGGGGGGGGGGGGGTACGTGAAAATTCCGAAATCGATTTTTTGTTTTTGATGCCAAATGTCTTAGAAATGCATGAAACGTCGAGATCTGGTGTTATCTCGAAAAAAATTTTTTTGAAAAAAATTGACTTTTTGGGACTTAGAAATTTTTTGAGGTGGAGGAGTGAAATGAATTTGATATGGAGGATTTGAATTCAATTGCTGAGATATCCATGGCAATAGTACTGAAACATGTCTTATATCATCGTTGGCAACTGCTAGCATATTATATGTGATATTTCATTAGGGTGGTTCACTTGTTTTGCATTAGGGTGGTCCATTTTATAGAAAAATAAAAAAATAAGATAATAGTATCAAAACATCTCTTATATAATCGTAAGCCATTATCAATATTAAATATATGATATTTCATTAGGGTGGCTCAGTTATTTTCCATTAGGGTCGTTAAGAACAATAAAAAATATTTCCAGCAAATTTAAACGCTATTCGCATTACATGGGCCCGGCGCGGGGCGAGGCCCGCCCGGGTAATATTTTGAAATGATTGCTTGGGTTTTGTATGTGAGCATTCTCACTATGCTGGCACGGCACGCCCAGCACGGCACATCAGCGTAGTGAGAACAGTCACATACAAAATCCAAGCAATCATTTCAAAATATTACCCCGGCGGGTCTCGCCCCGAGTCGGGCCCGTTGTAATGCGAATAGCGCTTTAACCAGTCAATATTTTTCGTATAGGTTAAAACCATTAAGCTTTCTCACGTCTATCATCTTTCTCTTCCAAGCAGGTAGAAAGAATAGATTGTTTACATACGAAAAAAAAAACAAAAAACGTATGAAAACAATCCTATTCTTTCTACGTGCTTGAAAGAGAAAGATGATAGACGTCAGAAAGCTTAATGATTTCTCACAAAACTTTTCAATATTACCTATCTTACAATGAGAAATTCGCTTCTTTCGTTCTTTTTCATTAATTAGTGCATCAATATAATAATTTCAACCGATTTCTATCCACAGACTGTAAGATTAGCGTACGGACTACCAAAGAGAATTATTTACTAGAGACGCTCTCTTTGTGGTCCTTTTGGAAACTTTTGCGAGACTTACATTCGGAATGCGACGCTTCTTTAAGGTGAAACAGATCGGTGCCCTCGTCTAATACTAATCTTAGAGATTAAGCATTGTGCATCAGTGAGTTTCTTATTTCTGTTTTGCACCGTCGTTGCAAGCTAAGATTAAAAATTTCAGAGTTATCTATCCTACATTTACCGAATATTGTAGAGTGGGAAGTCTTCGACTGCAACCTAATTAACAATTTTGACCGAGTAAACGTTTATTCAGCTGTTTATATGAGAAAGAAGAGTTTAGTCAGCTAAAATTGTTTGTTGGACCCCTAAGATGGGGAACTATCTCATTAATACGGTATTTGCAGATATAACTAACCTTTTCAATGGTTGTGACAAAAGACACGTAACGAAAGGGAGGGAACGGTATTGTGATATTTCCAAAATTCATGTTGCTAGGTTTTTGGTACATTGCATCGCATATATTTTCTTAAATTACATCTGATTTTTTTGAACTTTTATACATTGTTCGATGTTCTTCAACTAAGTGCAAAATAAACTGTTTCTGATCTTCATCCGTTGACAATTTCGAATTATATGTTTTGATTAATGCAATACCTCGTTCTGCATTGTCATTTACTACTTCCAAGCTTTTAATTCGTTTAATGGCATTTTCATATTCTTGTTTGCTATTCCACTGCGTAATATCAGTTTCCAACAATGATTCCGGAATCTCTAGATCACATAACAAGTTTTTAGTATGCTGACTGCCTTGAACAAATGAGTGCAGCTGTAGTGTTGAAACGTCGTTTGATTCGACTATGGATTTAGCACACACATTTGTTTTGTTAGCTGAAAATAAAAATATTGTTAGAAATATAATGTTCTGCGTACATCGAATTGAACAAAATAATTACCTGATGTATGTAAGGCTTCAATATATTTTTTTTTATCTGCGATATCCAACGTTTCATCAAATAAACACAATCCGATGAGATTGCTATCCAAATACTGCAGATGTTTCAAGAACCCTTTATATACTGCTTTGGCAACTTCTTCGTCAACAGCTTCGTAGATTTTAAGCGATTTTATCAAATTAAGGTCATTGTTTGCAGACATTGCAGCACACGTAGACAGAAACCAGTTTTTCAAATATACTTTTACAATGAATACATTAAATCGTGCTAACTGTTGTTGAGTTGCCTTAGGTAACGCAAAAGTGTGTCGGTAAAGGAACATTTTTAGTGAATAAATAATTTTTGCCATCCATCTTGCATTATGGAAAGCACCAGGAGCTCTAATTTTAAAATGTTCTTTAATTTTTCCACCCAAAAATATAAGCGTAAGCTGAATAACTTCGCGATAATCTTCGCGGTGATGTTGTTCTTTTAATTGTCGCTCAAAAAATTCAAGAGATCCACCCTCTCGTTGGCTGTTATTGATGATTTAACGAATACATCATTAACACCAGAATGGTATGAGCTCTTTTCTAAACGGTGCCATTCCGTCTGAAACCGTTTAAAAATCTCAACATTTGGAGATTGTGCAGTTTCAAATTGTAGTGCCTTGAATGCCTTGCCAACTAACAGCTCGTGTATGTGATGTCTACAGGGAAGTCCAATCAGCTGTCTTTTAAACATTTTGTCAAGATGTTGACACGCTCCTTTCTTTCGACCAGTGTTTGACGCAGTGGTATCAAAAAAAGAAAAAAAAACCCCAAAACACGGAATAACGGTATAATTTAAAAATTATCAATAATAATATTGAAACTAATAGAAATTACCTGTCTTCAAGATCCCAATCGACAACTGCATTGTACACCGCTTCTGCTTGTTCTATTCCTGTTGAATTTTGGATGGGAGGAACAGCTAACAGCTTACGGATGCCTTCACCAGATACAACTCCCTCTTTTGTTGTTTGGTTGCTTACACGACAATATTTTATTACTTTAACCCCGGACTCCAAATCACTACCAGTTTTTTTTTTTTTTTTTCTTTTGTTTTTCCTCTCCCCTTTCTCTTTAGTTGGTTTTTTTTTCTCCTCTCCCCTCTCCTCTCCCCCCCACACACCCCCCACACCACATTACCTGCTGGAGAAGAAAACTCTTTTTCTGGTGAGAGAGATTTCTCTTTTTTTTTTCAAATACCAATGATCTTTTTTTTCTTCTTTTTTCTTCGTTTTATCCCTCTCCCCGACACCAAAAAGGTTCTACAATAAAACAAAAAAAACCTTTCTCTTCTCAATTTCTCTCCCCGACATTCTTAGCTTGCGCTTCTGCAAGATTTTCCAAGTTTCGTAGTACCGCAAGATTTTATGTTGCACTGTCCTGTCATCGAGCAAATGGTTCAAATGCTTTTTATTCCATGATACTTTCAAAGCTTGTATTGTTAATTGTGCACTTGGTTTAGTCTTTTGCTTCTCTGCTCGCAAATGAAACATGAATTTCCGGAAAACTTCGTTGTATGTAGGCAAATTCGAAGATTCGGGGAACAAAGGTAGGTATTTTCCAACTAGCCGAATATCCTCCATTTTGAAAAACAAAAAACTGTTGACTAGACCGCGGTTCCTCGTTCAAATATAAAAATACTGAATGAGTAAAACTAAAAATAACAATTCCTTATATACCAAATGTGTGGCCATTTCATTACCTACTCAGTCTTTCAAAACTGCTCGCTTGGGACGTATTCGTTGCCTACGGGTAGCTTATATTTTGTTTGGGTAGATAACACTTCAGAACAAAAAGCATTCGAAGCAGACGTTGTCACTACCGAAGCGCGTATACCACAGCAAGCGGCAGGTAACGTACTTTTGCTTTGATCCCCTATAACGTACCTACTTGTGTTTCTCGGAAATGAAGCAGTCCAAGGCCAAGAACCTCTTTAGAAAAGATAAACAAAAAACTTTTGTTGCACTTCGTAGTCGCCTATCAAGCTATTGTAATAATTTGGGTACATCAAAAATCGTTTTTTTTTCCTTATTTTTGTCCATATTTTGGTAACGGCACATTTTTGTTAACTATTAAAAAAAACATAATAAAAATATCTTAACGAAGTGTAGTATGCCAAAAAAGAATCATGGTTTCAAACTATACAAAAAATATTGACTGGTAAATTTGCTGGAAATATTTTGTTGCTTTTAATTTCCAACTCAAAGGACCACCCTAATGGAAAATAACTGAGCCACCCTAATGAAATATCATATATTTAATATTGATAATGGCTTACGATTATATAAGAGATGTTTTGATACTATTATATTATTTTTTTTATTTTTCTATAAAATGGACCACCCTAATGCAAAACAAGTGAACCACCCTAATGAAATATCACATAATATGCTAGCAGTTGCCAACGATGATATAAGACATGTTTCAGTACTATTGCCATGGATATCTCAGCAATTGAATTCAAATCCTCCATATCAAATTCATTTCACTCCTCCACCTCAAAAAATTTCTAAGTCCCAAAAAGTCAATTTTTTTCAAAAAAAATTTTTTTCGAGATAACACCAGATCTCGACGTTTCATGCATTTCTAAGACATTTGGCATCAAAAACAAAAAATCGATTTCGGAATTTTCACGTACCCCCCCCCCCCCCCCCCCTTGGGAAATTTTTCGTGTTTCAAAAAAGTCAAACTTTGACCGCTTTGGTCCAACACTTAACGAAGTCCGATTGAGCTCAAATTTTGCATGGGGACTTTTTTTGAGGAGACGAAACTTTTGAGCACTACCCGTTTTTGAAATTCGAAAAGTCGATTTTTTTTGGCACCCTAGTGTGTAGACTATGTCTTTCCAAGCAACTTAGCATACTTTGTTTTTTTTTCAAAATTTTTGATGGATTTTTTTTAAATCAACATAACTTAAAAAGGACAAGACTTACAAAAAAACAATGTATAGGTGACTTTCAGAATGTCGTCTGAAATTTTATGAAATTTTTTTAAAAAATTGTAAAATCCATTTTTACAGGCCAAAAAAATAATTTTAAAATATAGAGTCAACTTGCCAAAAATTGCTATCTTACAACTGGACGATTTTTTTTTAATGAAGGCAATATAATTGTCTAAAAGTTCGCCATACATTGCGAGATTTGCACTTTTAAGGAAAAAAAGTTTTTCTAACAATCCAATAAAATTTAGCAGTCATAAAGAATTGAATTTATTGAACATCTTTGCAAGAAACAATAATCATCTTAATAACTTAATTTAGAAAATGGCCAAAAACATTCAATTTCCCTCTTAATCAGGAAAAGAGAACCAAAAATGAATTTCAAATATGTTGTCGTATATCTTGGAGGGGGGGGGGGGGGGGGATTGTAAGGAAGGTCACGTTTTGTTACAGTACGTGTAAAATATATGAATAAAATTGTGATAGAAGGGGGCTGATAAATCTAAAAAAGTTTTATCAAATTAGAAAATTCTTATTTAATAAGACTTGATGCATATCCATTTAAAGACGATTCAAATATGACGTTATATGAATATTCGAAATGCTGTTTATGTCAATGAAAACTCATAGGTTTTGCCCGATAAGGGTTTTATTTAATTTATTTTTTATATGTACATTTTCACGTATTAGTAATTAATATATATAATTTATAAATCTTTCATAAACAAAGTAAAGTTCTTTGGATAATCCTTTGAATCAGAAAACCTTTTAGCTGAAATAGGTACAAATCAATGCACTTGTGTGCCTGGTATTGTATTTACGTGGCTATATAACTCATCAAGTTCTTTTTGCATTACTGTTCAGCTGATATGAAGCAGAAATTCAGTTTTGTAATACTTTTATTTGTCTGTTCAACTGCCCAGTCATATAATTCCCGAGGAGTTTTGATTGTGTTTCCATAATCTTGAGCAAGGTTTTCTCTCTTTGCCATTCGCTTGAGAGTACCACCAATAGCACCACATGGGCCTATCCCATGAGGGGTTGCAAAGAAGTGCCATTCTGCTTCCAATCCATACTTGGACTTGAAATTGCACAAGCTGGCAAAGTTCTTTTTGTTCTTATAATGGGCCGCTGCTCCATCTGACATGAAAATAATTTTTGAGCAATGTATTGAATTTTGTCTATGGAAATCTAGCCATTTTTAAATAAACAACTTCAGATATTATGATAAAGCTTTTTTTTTCAAATTTATTGTCCTTCTAGTAATACACTTCAAAAGCGTGTAAAGTTTCTTGAACATTATCCCAATGGTAGTTCTGAGCTACTGATATAAGAATAATTTTCTTAAAAGTCACAAATTACAATTATTTCTCCCTATTTTAAAGAATCTTTTTTGTTTTGCAGAAAAGAAGATTTTTCCTTATAAATGAAATCATGACTTATAAGCCTACCAAATTTTTCAACAAAATACGGAACAAACTCGTCTACAGGCTTTCTAATTGTTTCCAAGTTACAACGATCAGTTGCTAGCCACTGCTGAAAAACATTTTTGCCATCCCATTCTAAAAATACTGAAGAGATTTCTCACTCTATACCTTCTGTAGAAATACATTTTTTACATGCACGGAAATAACAATCTCTAGTTCTGATTGGGATACTGCAAAGAATTTTATCAATTATTTCTTTTTGTGGATCAAATTTGGCACTATTAATCATCAATTTAACATTTTTATGTATAGTGCAAACACATACATTATGTATGCCTGTACTATCCAGAAGTATGCAATGTTTAGGTCTGAGCTGAGTGAATGAAGTAAATCCAGTTTTAAGGTTTTTGCAGTTTTCTTTAAAAATCCTGTATGCTTCTTTCAAAGACATCATTAATAAACGCTTCTGTACATGTTCTTTCTTACCAATCCGGATTTCCGAAACATAATCATTAGTTCCTGGTATAGCCCTACTGATTTCATCGATGTCGAAGAATTGTAAAACTTTTTGCCAATCGCCATCACTTAATCCATGACCACTTCATGATTCAGCAGTACAAATAATACCCTGAACTCTCACAAGGTTTTCGTTTGTTTCACTGTGCGATGAACTCACTAACGATTTTATTCACTGACCATGACTTGGCAAGTATCGATAAAGCTTTTAATTGGTCACTTCTTGCTGTAGTATGTGAATTAAACTTCTCTTTCAACTGCATCATCATTTCATCGAAAGCTTCCACTTTATCGGCATCGTCTGGATCCATACCAAACATTTTTTTACGAGCTGCTTTGGAGATTTCTTTGGACTTTTTTACGCAATAATTCACACTCCTTATATTCCTCGACGAAATTGGTGATATGCTCAAGGTTTGAACTATGGAATTGAATTTATTCACATTATGTGGAACTTGCAGCTCATCCGCGGATGCGATTGACTCCAATGACTGTACAAGTCTGAAACGAAGGGCAGGGCACTAGCCGGATGTTTAGTTTGGAACTTAAACTTAATTTTCTCCGGAACAGCGCAAGTTTCTTTGATGAAATTAACCCGTCTGTGCGGCTGTTGGACAGAGCATCGATGCTGAACAGCTTTTCGTCGGAGAACAGAATTATCATTTTTCCTTCTCCAACAAAGAACGCAACCTCTTCGAAATTCCTTTACTCGCTTTGTAATCAAATGGCGTTTCACTCTAATTCTGAAAGATGTGTGCAAGTCTTCGTTGACGATTCCTGCAAGCATTTGTCAGAAATGTTGGCTTCCTTGGCCAGTTTTCTGATGGGCATACGTTGGCGTACGTGCTAACCGCGGACCTCCACTTCCCGGCTTCCCCCTGCTTAGGACCATCCAGTGGAGACTTTTTGATTCGATAAAGAGTGGCCAAATGACATCCTAAATATACTACCTTGGCAATCTCCTTCGGTGTCTCCTGTGTGAACAGCAAATTCATAATCACTTCTTTGGCGTACATTTTCACAAATTTACAATAAAATATTTCCGATGTTCTGATGCAGCACTTGAAAGTTAACATATACAAAAACACTCTCAACTGAAATAAGTCATTAGTTTCACAAATTAGCCCTATATTAGGGTTTAGACACTTTTGCCTTTTTTTTGCCAAACCCTGTACCTGTACTTACAAGAAAAAGTTAGATTTTTTGAAAAAAATAATTGGATTGATTTGTTGACAACTTTGTCACCAGAAATGTAAGAATGGCTTTGAAAAGTGGATTGTTTAGTAAAATTTAACTGAAACTTGATGCATAATCGAAAAATGAATTTCAGTTAAGTTGTTGATGTAAGGGCTTTCGTTAAGTACAGGGCGCAAATATTTCTATGTGTCATTATGCCGTAGAACTGGAAGGATGAGAACAAAAAGTTTGATTGTTCCATAGTCATTCACATGAAAACTTCAAAGGGCCAGTGGAAAACCTGTTCATTGCTATTCTCCCCTTTGTTACTCACATACAATTTGTTACATACAGCCAAGCACGGTCCTAGACTCAAACCACTAGATCATGCAACATATCGAAAAGACGCACGCCTTGAAAGGGTCAATCCTAAATCGTCCCAAGAAGGCGAGAAGAAGACCCGCCAATCTCAACTAATAATGGCATTAACTTCCAGATTAGCCATGGCCGATAAGCATCCCAGAACACAGCCAAGCAGGCGGATTCCCCAACCGGGAGCCACCGAACCGAAGCATAATGATAGCACTATAGCACATCGGCTAACGGCGCGGCTTGACTCGGCTCGTTGGATGATAATATAATATTATGGAATAGCAGAACGAACCATCCTGAACTTTTGTCCGCGCACCTGAGCTGAGCGCGAGTTTGGTGTCCATCAAAGCCCCATTAGAACACCTTTTCGAGACCTCAGTCAATGGACCAATCGTACTCATCGATCGATGGGGGTGCGGATGTGCTATAAAATAATTAACTTGAAAACACGATGATGGGTCGAAAGAACTATGCTGCCGCGACCAAAGCGACGACGACCCACGGGTGAGAATCTATTAGAACCTGGAGCAAATGTTCTTCCAAAAGTGCCCCTCGAGTCAAAACTTTTAGTCAACATCACCAGTCGCACGGCCAACGAAGAGGAAAATAGATAGAAGGGATTCGCGCGAAAAATGTGATGATCATCGTCGTTTAATAACGATAATAACGACGGTGGTGATGCTGCTGCTGATGATGATGATGATGATGTGAAATTCTATAAAACGATAATCCCAGCTGAATAGCAGTGTCACGTCATCGTGGGTTTCGGAGAAGTTGGAAGAACTCCAAGCGACGATCGTCGTATCGACGGCTGGAGGCTGCGACGGTAAAGAGAATTGTGGAAAATTATCAAATTCTCTTCAGCTGTCCGTTTGCAAGTAGAACGGAATTTTGTAAACAAAAATTCCAATCCCAAGAAATCAATCTACATCGAACGAAGGACCACAGTGGTGGTGCAACTATAATTTATGCCACGCTTAATTTATCAGCAATTAATTTGCGCCATTTAAGTCGTTGAGTTACACGATGTCCGACAAGACACAAGAGCAACTCTATTTCAACCTGGTAGGAAAGCCCTGCTGATTGCCCCAACGGACAGAAATGCAGTAGGCAATTCCAAAACGAGAAACAGAGACGCATTAGTACCTCTACAAAGTTGTATCATCCTTAAATAGCAGTTCTAGTTCGATTACGATCTACACACCATCAATATCCTCCCGCTCCTCCCGTTGTTACGCCGTCGATCAACGAGCATGATTCTGCAGTCAGCGGTAGATTTTCAGCCTAAATTTTGAAAAGGGCCATTTTCTGTCATATCTGGATTGGATTTGGATTTCTGCGAATGTCTCAACTGCGAATGTTTCCACATATAACCTTTGAAAAAGGAACGCAAGATATGTATGTTTTCATCAGAGCTGGATGAAGTGAGCTTGTTTTTCTCCTTTTAAAGCCACTGATGCTCCCTCTAAGCTCGCCATCGCCTCACTGAGTGATTCGAGCCCCGTAGGCGACTTCCACAGCGCGTCCCCATCACCACCAACAACATGTTTTTCATGCTTACTCAATAAAACCACGCAACTGTGGCTACTGTGACGAGTGTTGAAATGTGTGTAGCGATTTTCTTCTCGTTCCCATCGCCGATGCCTAGATTAATTCCATCGCTTGCTGCTTCGCCTCCAGGGCGCACGTGAGATCAAAGCAACCGGCGCGCACGCTGCTCCACGCACAATCCGAGTACCCAAAGGCCGAAGAATGTAATCTACACCAAATTATTTATTAACTTTTAATTTCGGAAACTCCACCCCCTTTTCGAGAACGGAGTGAAGTTTTGGATTGGTTTGTTCTTTCCTAGGCACACTTTGATCGGTCTATGGACGACTTTTAAATGCCTTTGACAGGCGGCGCACAGTAGTGTTGTGTCTGGTGATGCAGGATGAGGAGGCTAATTTTCGTTTTCTACACTTCAATTCGGTTCCCTGGCCGTGGTGGGTCAGTTTTAAACGGCATTCAACGACCGCGTCCTAACATCTAAATATGTAAGTCGAGGTGATGGAAACCTGAGTGGCACGAAACATGAAGAATCCGTTGTGCGAAAATCCTATTTACAAATCTTTCAGAGGCATGTTGAACATATTTGAAGCACGCAAAATGTATCTGAATGTATGAAAGATTCTCAAAGAATCGAATTATTCCGGTGATGTTTCACAAGTTTTTTTTTAATTCAAATTTTATATTGAAAGTTTGAAGTATTTACTCAAATTTTATTCAAGTGCTAAAAAGATTGTTAAATTTCTTTAGAACTTCAAGATATAGTGATATATTTTTTGAGCCAACTTAACCGTTGTGTCCAACAAAAAAAAAACACATTTAAGAAGCCAATGGGAACATTTTTACCCACGAAACTAAAATGACATTAGTATGGAAATATTGAATCGATTTGGAATATTTTAGTTGCTTTGGATTCATGAACAATCATTTTCTCAAAATAGTCTAATATGATCAATGGACAGCATCCGTCTCTGGGAAAACCGGATTTCCGGAACCGTGTCCCAAAAATGGTATACTTATAAAAGATTCCAGTAACAGCAGCATTGCTGACACGACCAAACAAACTACTTCACCTAAGACACAAATGTATTGCCAAAATTTCAATCGAATGAGGGTTCCGCTAAGATTAAAGAAATCCACAACAAAATGTTGGGTTGTTACTTCCTAATAATTCTGGCAAATGAAACCAGTTTGGATGAAAGTGTTCGAAGTGAAGAAGTTTTTTGTAATAATTACAATGTTTTTAGGAATGACCGTTACTTTCATCAGTCTGAACAGAAGGGGGGGGGGGGGGGGTGTACTAATTGCCATTTCCACAAATTTCAGAATTCAGAAATCATCACTGCAGAAAAATGTAAGGATTTCGAACATGTTTGGGTAAAAGCGCATATGTCGGGGGAAACACACGCATTTGCCTCTGTGTATTTTCCTCCGAACAAAGCTCGGAAGGACTCATGTGAGAAATTCTTTAATATTGCCGATGAAATTTCGGCCAATCTTACCCCAAAAGTGGAAATTCACATATACAGGGATTTTAATCAACGTAGTATTGACTCCTTTCCAGGCACAGAAAATGAAAGTATCTTACTTCCAGTCGTTGGGGAAAATGAAACACTGCAGTTTATATTTGACAAAACTGCCAGTTTAGGGCTCAATCAAATCTATCATGTAAAAAATCAGCAAAATTGCTATTTAGATTTTTGATTGACAAATATTCAAGATGACTTCTGTGTGACCGAATCTCTTATTCCATTATGGAACAGAATGATCCACGAAAAGTTGTCGCACTGAAACAGTTTCAGGAAGCTCGAGCTATTTGCCGCAAAACAATAAATGAAGCAAAGCAAAAAATCTGGGAGAACTTCGTTGAAAGTATCAACCCGGCCACCCCAACAAACCAAGTGTGGAACAACATTAACCGGCTTCAAGGTAAGAGAAAAAGCAGTTTAATCATATTGAATCTACCAACGGGACACACCAACGGCGGAGAAGCCATAGCAAATGCATTGGCTTATGAATTCCAGCACAAATCATCCAACGAAAATTACTCCGAAGAATTCAGGAAAAAAACACAAAAATGTCAGTTGCGCTTCCTATAAAAATCAACGCCCAAACCTGCATAAAAGCTACAATGGAGACCTCACTATTGAGGAGCTCATGTGGGCACTTAATCGGAGAGGCGGTAGCACCACCGGTGTCGACAACATAAGCTACCAACTACTACAACGCCTTCCATTCTCTTCGAAAGTCGCCCTCTTAGAATTATTCAACAATGTGTGGGACAGTGGTATTTTCCCAGCGCAATGGAAAGTCGGCTCGATAATTCCCATTCCAAAACCAGAAGCAGATCGTAGTAAAGCTGAAGGATATAGGCCGATAACGCTTTTAAGTTGCCTAGGTAAACTATTCGAGAGAATGATTAACCGTAGGCTTATCACAGAATTGAAAACAACTAAAAAACTGGATTCAAGACAGCACGCGTTCCGTGCCGGAAAAGGCGTCGACTCCCACCTAGCCAAATTAGAATCCCTCATCAGTCTTGGAAAAGATGAGCATGTAGAAGTCGTATCTCTTGATATTTCAAAAGCCTACGACACTACATATAGACCGGCGATACTACGTACACTGTCGGAATGGCGAATTACTGGTCGAATGATGAACATCATATCCAGTTTCCTCTGCGACCGATATTTCCAAGTACCAGCAAATGGTTCCTTATCTACCATGAGAAGAGCAGAAAATGGTGTTCCACAAGGCTCTATCCTTTCTGTGATACTGTTTCTCGTTGCCATGCAACCGATTTTCAGCGCAGCTCCCACTGGAACTGAGATTTTACTATACGCAGACGATGTGATAATGATAGCAAAAGGAAACAACCACTGCTTAGTTCGAAAGAATTTGAGGAAAGCTGTAACAGCGGTGGTTGGGTGGGCGGCTGATGTGGGATTTGTAATAGCATCGTCAAAATCTAAATTATTACACGCTTGTCACGTCCATCATCGTAAACGTGGCCGTGCTATAAAAATCGACAAAATCCCTATTCCTCGAGTAAGAAGTCTTAAAATCCTTGGAATTGTACTAGATTCCAAATTTAACTTCTTAAAGCACTTCTCATGCATTAGGCAAAGTAGCCGAAAGAAAATGCATATTCTTCGGATACTGGGGCACCGACTCAAAAGAAGCAGCAGAGTTACACTTTTGAAAACAGGTTTTGCTCTGATAGTATCAAAATTATTTTTTGGGCTAGACCTGACTAGCGCCAATTTCGTAGCAATGGAGCGGATCCTCGCTCCTGTTTACGAGCCCAATCATTTCAATCATGGCTGAATCAGGATGTCTTCCCTTCCACCTGGCACTTATTCAACGAGTTTTTCAACTAACCATCCGACTGCTGGAAAAAAAAACGAAGATGAAGCCGAGTTTCCATTACTACAAAGAGCCCTTCTTTCGGAAACCACTGGGTGGTGTCTCCCCGATGTCTGCAAAACATTACGTACTACAGATAGAGCATGGCATGCATCACCTCCTAAAATTGACAACTATGTTAAGCGTAACATTGGAGCTGGGGCAAACAAAGCCATCGTTATACCTAAATTCCAAGATTTCATCAGCAGTCGATACAAAACCCATGAAAAAATATTTACAGACGACTCCAAGGACAACGAAAAAATAGGTGCGGGAGTAGTAACGTGTAGCGGACATCTTAGTTTCCGCCTACCAGATGCTTGCAGTGTATTCTCGGCTGAAGCATTTGCTTTGAGAACTGCTGTTTCAAACGTAGATAGAGGTGTTAAAGTCATCATATTGACCGACTCCGCTAGTTGCATTGACGCCCTAGAAAATGGTCAGTCTAAATATCCATGGATACAGTCCATTGAAAAAAATATAGAGGAAAAAGATGTCACATTTTGCTGGATTCCGGGTCACTCCGCAATAGCTGGTAACGATAAAGCTGACATGGCTGCTAAACAAGGACAAAATCTAACACCGTTGGACATCCCTGTACCAGTTCAAGACGTCGTACGTACTATGAGAAGCAAAATTTGGCAGGCATGGGAAACGGAATGGCACCGTAGCCAGGCGCATCTCCGGCCAATCAAACCATCACCATTAAAGTATCCAGACCTCAGAGCAACGAGTTTTGTCACGCCTACGCATAGGACACACTGGAATTACCCATGTGCATCTAATTAGCAATGACGCTCTACCTTTGTGTATCTGCTGTGGTGTGCAGCTGACAGTGGATCATCTTTTGGTTGAATGTAGAGAATTAGAACAAACCAGGAAGTGTAGTGGTATCAATGGATCTCTACCTGAAATATTGGCTTGTAACCCCGTAAAAGAAAAAGCAGTTATTCAGTTTTTAAGAGATTGTAAATTGTTTAACGAAATTTGACCTCTAATGTATAGTCATAACTAGGCTAGCTTAAATTACTTTCTAATCCGACACGAATGCCACCAGCGTGGTAGAGTGTCTCTAATAAATAAATAAATAAATAAATAAATAAATAACAAATTATTTGTAAACCAATACCAAAAACCCGACGACAGCGAATATGAAGAGGTCTTTCAATATCATTTGGGAAAGTTTGGCATTTGGCAGTATTAGGCAAAGGCTAAGTAGTTTTATTTGGCAAACGATTTTTAGAAACGAGGAAAATATCGAATCTTCTGGTGATGCATTTAACAAATTGTTATTCGAAGTTGCAGTTGAACATATAACATTGAAAAGAATAAGGAGACAAAGTTATTCAAAAAACCCAGTTTGGTATAATGAACAAATAGAAAAATTAAAAAACCGCAAGCAAAAACCACATAAAGTATACAAAAGAAATAGTAGCAACGAGAATCTGGTAAACTATTTGAATGTATACTAACCTTACCAATCAGACCAAGGCCGGTGTGGCCTCTGCTGTACACAGAAGTTGTCTCCATTGTAATCGGTCCATGGCTGTACCTCGCCAGCCTCGATGTCTGCGGAGGGTCCGCAGGTCGCCTTCTACTTGATCGATCCACCTTGCTCCTTGCGCGCCTCTTCCGATTTTAGCGATGCGTACGATGGGAGGTTCTCCCAGAAACTGGTGCAATTCGTGGTTCATTCGCCTCCTCCACGTTCCGTCTTCCATCTGCACTCCACCGTAGATCGTACGCAGTACCATCCGTTCAAAGACACCAAGGGCGCGTTGGTCCTCCACTAGCAATGTCCGTGTTTCGTGGCCGTAGAGAACTACCGGTCTAATTAATGTCTTGTAGATGGTCAACTTTGTGGTTAAGCGAACTTTGTTCGATCTTAGCGTCCTTCGGAGTCCAAAGTAGGCACGATTGCCAGCCATAATGCGTCTTTGTATGTCTCTGCTGGTGTCGTTATCGGCGGTCACCAATGAGCCCAGATACACGAATTCGTCTACTACCTCGATTTCATCACCGTCGATCTGAACTCGTGCTAGGAGGCTAACATTGTCTTCTCGTGAGCCTCTTCCCTTCATGTATTTTGTTTTCAACGCATTAATCACAAACCCAATCCTACCAGCTTCAGCCAGTCTGGTGCACGTTTCCGCCACCGTCTCAAAGTTACGTGCTACGATATCAACGTCGTCGGCGACGCCAAATAGTTGGACTTCCTGAAGATCGTGCCACTTGTGTCTATTCAATGTAATTAGATAACCTAAACATATTTCAGCTCTTCGAATCACACCTCCAATGCAATGTTAAACAACAAACACGACAATCCATCACCTTGCCGTAACCCTCTCCGAGATTCGAAGGGACTCGAAAGTGTCCCTGATACTCGGACGCCACACAACACTCGATCCATCGTTGCTTTGATCAACCGCGTCAGTTTTTCCGGAATTTTGAATATATGCGATCAGCTAAATCAAGCCATTAATATCCCTAATAAACATGTACCATACAGGAACGATACTATAGATAGTATGACCATACTACTTGTAGTTGGGATGATACCCCGAATTGGTGGTTAGGCACTTCTTATGGTTATTGTTTATGCGGGATTGCCTTTGATAAATACAACTCAAATCCGAGTTATAGATAAAATCCAATCCAAACAAATTTTTTAACTATTTTTCATCACAAATGTACCTTGATGAAAATGTGGGGTCTTCTTCGCCAGAAATTTGCAATCTATTTGCAACTTTCTTCCAAGATATTTATACCACAATTTTTTGAAGCAGATCGTGATTGCAAATATTTCGGTTTCTTTCCTGAATGTAGTAGAGATATTAGTGTAAACAATATAAATGTGCATGACATAAGAGAAGCATTGAAAAAAGTAGATGTCTCTAAAGGATGTGGGCCCGATGGGATTCCCCCAATTTTTCTGAAAAACTAAGCATCGGAGCTTACAACTCCCTTGTTTTGGCTTTTCAATATGTCGATCGAATCCGGTATTTTTCCCAACTCGTGGAAAAGTTCCTATCTAGTTCCTATTTTTAAATGTGGCAAAAAATCTGAAACACGAAATTATCGCGGAATTGCTATTATCTCTTTCTTTCCAAAACATTTTGAAGCGATCATCAATTAAAAACATATAAAAACGTGGATTCTTCAAAGGACGCTCAGCTAATACAATTTTACACGAATTCGTAATCTATTCGCTGGTTGCAATGGACAACGGAAACCATGTTGATGCTTTATATATAGACTTCAGCAAGGCATTTAATCGCATTGATAAACCCATGCTTAAATTCAAACTGCACGAAATGGGTATTGAGCTAAATTTTCTCAACTGGCTCGAGTCTTATCTTACTGATCGACAACAAATTGTCAGATTTAAAGGCAAGACTTCAAATCCTTTTTGAGTTACTTCAGGAGTTCCTCAAGGCGCTTGGCCCCCTTTTGTTTATACTATTTGTAAACTATGTCTCCCTGATTTGAAAAAACCTAAAAAAAATTATTTATGCCGACGATTTAAAGATATTTAAAAAAATTAAAAACAAGGAAGATATGAGGCTTGAGTATTATAGCGTAGTATAGTCACCTTTTGCAGTCACGCACGAACAACGAATAGAATCAGTTCAAAAGCAATCTATACTGATTGCATTTCCAAAATTAGACAAAATTACCTTTACTATCTTGTAAAGCTCGTTGTATGCTCATCAGCATACAAACATTAAAAGAGCGTCGAGAATTCGCAATGGTCTCAGTTCTAAACGATATCGTTTCGCATCGTATTGATTCTGAAGAACTTTTATCAAAACTTAATTTTTACATACCAAGTCGACAGCTACGAAATCGATGATCGCAGCAAGCCGTGCTTTGAAGCTGACGTGTTTTGCTTTTGCTGCGTTGTTTTCGCTAAAAACATTCATTTATTCAACTGCACCCGCACCCGAACGAGGTTTTCTGCATTGGATAAGGAACTTGGTGAGGTCGTTTTGTGTTGTAGAAAATATACCTTCGCTATATACACGCCAGGATCAAGAAAGTCAATTTTGGATTTTGGAAGTGTGAAAATTCTTCACATATCCAATTGATATGTGAAGATTTTCATGCGGGGCTTATTGTATATGATGATGACCTCAGAATGTACGTGTATGAACAGGCATTCTTGAGGTTCTTGGGTCGTTGGATTTTCAATAGAGCTGTCACCTTCAATCTCCAGGGCTAAAAATGTTTGCACTTCGTGATAACATAGAAATCAACGAAGAAATGCAGACAAGTTTCTTTCATAAAAGCATTGCCGGTCAGTGGGCGATTGATTGCACACAGACACACACACACACACTCACACCACACACACACACACACACACACACACACACACACACACACACACACACACACACACACACACACACACCCCTTAATTCACATCTACATTGAAGCAACACCAATATTATTAGGGTTCAATTCACATAATTTACTGGCCATCCGTGATCCCATAGAAATCAGCTCCGAAGTAACCGTTCCAGTATCAAACCACCGGATTTTCAAATGGATATCACACACATTCATTTGTATTCATTCCACGACATTTAGTATCATTATTGTTGATTTTCTATTGAAATCGGTTGTACCACGGTTCCGGAAATACGGTTTTTCCGAAGAAGGATGCTGTCCGTCGGTCATGTTAGACAATTTTGAGAGAAAAAATGAGTTCCTAAATTCAAAGCTGCTTCAATATTTCAAATCAGTTGGATATTTCCATAGTAATGGTCATTTTAGTTTTGTGGGTAAAAATGTTCCTATTGGCCTTATACGTAATTAAAAAAATCAGAAGCCCCTCCTCACGCCCACCTAGCTATGCCCTCATTATTTCCCTCCTAGATGATAAGTATTATTGAAATATGAGATGTCACAAAGTATCAATATCCTACTATGAAAACATAATGAAATATCATGTATATATGTCAGTCATGGGAATGATTAGTATATTTGATAACATTTGTGTTGGCTTCGTAGTCGCGCGGTTATCGGCGATACTTGTCATTAAAGCGTATTCTCAGTGGCACAAAGTTAGAGTTCAACTCTCGCTTCAGACGGCAGAACTTTTAGCAACCCGAAGACTTTCCTACTGGTCCGTTGTACGTAGACGAAGTTGCGGGCGGTGCCAATAATTGTCTTTTTATTTGACGGAACAGGAGGACCACCTCAAATCAAAACTCTATGGAATTTGGGCTATACACACTGAAAGTTAATTTTAGTTTATATTACGAAATTGAAGGTAGAACTAACGAATCTATTCGTTGTTTTCAGCAACGAAACTGATTTGTTCTTTTTATGAAGATACATTCGTAATTAATTGCACACGCGCAACTGCAACAAGCACGAAGCATTCGTTGACACAGAAACAACATTCGTGTATTGTACGAAAACAATACAAAGAGCTGCGAATGTTTTGTTACAAATTAAAAAGAAACGTCTCTCTGATGGTTGCCTGAATGACTGAGAGATCTACTTTATCGACTCGAAATGTAATTGACAAAAAAAGCGCAACCAGCGTCTTTTTTTAAATGTTTCTGACATGGGATTCGATCCTGTATTTTTGGAAAGAGCTGATACTGCATCCTTGGTTCATCTCACTAGGCCATGGTGACTCGTGAGATGATACATGAATAATAAGTATGAAGTTATAATTCTCGACAGCGCTTCAATTTTTATTTTGGGATAAATTATTCCCGCCCATCCCAGCAACAGTATCACCGAAGCAGCGATTGGCTGGTCTTCACGAAATCCATTTCGTGCATTACACAGAGAGGTGTAATGATAGCATTTCACTAGATAAAAAGCAATATGAATGTTTCATACAATATACGAGATCTTTGTTCTATGTACAAATTCCATTATTACGAAGCGAGAGAAAGCTAATTTACGAAAATAAATTTTCTGTGCCGGAAAAAAATCTTCAAACTAATCTGAGCATAATTCGAATATTTATGTTAACAGGGAGTGTGTTATCTAGTTTCAAATATAAATTTATAATTTCTATGATAAATGGCTCATATTATCATAATACCACTAAACAAAATAATTAAATATCATCCTATACTGCTTATAGGGCATGCCAGCCTTTAATGAATATAGTAAGGCTTGCTTCATTTAGAATTGGAACAAACTTTTGCTCATATTGTAGCGCTCCTGGTGGACGGATTTGGAAGTTCTTGGCGCCCACGTGTCGGGAATTTTGTCAGCTTCACGTATGTATTTTTGATATTCCGCAAATCGACTGTACTTTGTAAACAATCAACATGGAAGCCGAATAAAGGGAAAAAATTGTGCACAGTTATTTGGAAAATCCATTGTGGTCTGCATCTAGGCTAGCTAAAAAGCTGAAATTGCCCAGAAATACCGTATGGCGCGTTATCAAACGGTATAAGGAAACATTGACGACGATTCGGAAGCCTCAAGCCAATCGTCGGAGTGGAACTGTCGACCGGAAACTGCGTGGTAAGATTTTGAAGACGATTAAGAGGAATCCCAATCTGTCGGACCGTGATTTGGCCAGAAAATTCGGTGCTGCCCATAGTACCGTGAGGAGAACTCGACTCCGGGAAGGAATCAAGTCGTATCGAGCTAGCAAACAGCCAAATCGGACTATAAAACAGAATAGTGTGGCCAAAATCCGTGCTCGGAAGCTATACGACCAGGTGCTGACCAAGTTCGACGGGTGTCTTCTGATGGACGATGAAACCTATGTCAAGGCTGACTTCGGGCAAATCCCAGGTCAAAAATTTTACTTGGCAACGGCTCGGGGGGATGATCCAGCCAAATTTAAATTTGTTTTTGCCGACAAATTTGCACGAAAATTCATGATTTGGCAGGGCATATGCAGCTGTGGCAAAAAAACGAAAGTTTTCGTTACAAATAAGACAATGACGTCGGAACTATACCAAAAAGAGTGTCTCCAAAAACGAATTTTGCCGTTCATTCGATCCCACGACCATCCCGTAATGTTTTGGCCAGATTTGGCAAGCTGTCATTACAGCAAAGTCGTTCAAGAATAATATGCAGAGAAGGGGTCCAGGTTGTTCCGAAAAACCTTAACCCACCCAACTGCCCCCAGTTCCGCCCTATTGAGAAATACTGGGCAATCATGAAGAGGAGACTCAAGGCAAAGGGAAAGGTTGTCAAGGACATCAATCACATGAAGACCTGGTGGAATAAGATAGCTAAAACGATGGACGAAGAAGGTGTGCGCCGCCTAATGAGCTGTGGTACAGGAAAAATTCGAGAATTCCTTCGAAACCGTGACGAATAATTTTATCCGTATTTTTTCTTAAAAGTATGAAGAAAACGCTATATTTGTATAAAAAAAGATCTTGAATTCAATAATAAATAACTGAAATACAGGCAATTGTTTTTGCTCCAATTCTATCTGAAGCAAGCTTTAGTTGAAGTTAAGAAGTGCAATTTTAATTAAGACATTCCCTCCGGTAAACGCGAACAAATGCTATGAAAAAGCAAAATTTAAGCGAACGTTTTCAGCAGGTAGGAAACTGTAGGTTTTCTAGATGATGTATTTTAAATCTTCAAAATTACAGTAATTAATTGGTAATCAATCATGATGTATTCATCGAATAATTAGCCCGATAGATAGAGTTTATGTTCGTATCATTAAATGTGAAATAATTTAGAAAATGTAGGTGATTTCGACCTAACTACTGATGGAAACAGTCACCCCTAACTAAGTCGTTCCCTACCCTAATTATTTTTCGTAATTACACTGTTTCATTTTTATTCATCAATATAATCTCCTTTTAGTGTGATACAATCATTCCAACGGTTCTCTAGCTTTTCGTTGCCACCGGTGTAGAACGATTTATCGAGACCTTCAAAATATGCTTCAGTTTCAGCAATCACTTCCTCATCTGAGCCAAATCTCTTTCCACGGAGCATCTTTTTCAGTTCTGCGAAGAGCCAGTAGTCGCTGGGGGCCAGATCTGGAGAATACGGTGGGTGCGGTAGCAATTCGAAATCCAATTCGACCATTTTTGCGGCTGTTTTTATTGACTTGTGACACGGTGCATTGTTTTGGTGAAAAAAACACCTTTTTCTTCTCCAAATGAGGCCTTTTATGGGCGACTTCGGCCTCTAAACGATACAACAAACCAATATAATAGTCGCTGTTGATTGTTTTTCCATGTTCCAAGTAGTCAATGAATAATTTCATGCGCATCCCAAAATACAGAGGCCATTACCATCCCAGCCGATGAGTCTTTGGACGCTTTTGACGGCTTTCTCCGTCTGCACACCACTCAGCAGACTGCCGATTTGATTCTGGAGTGAAGTGGTGAATCCATGTTTCATCCATTGTGATGTATCGATGCAAAAACTCCTTCTTATTTCGCGTGAACATCTCCAAACAGCTCTTTGAATCATCGACTCGTTGTTGTTTTTGCTCTGGTTTTTGCCCATTTGGAAAACAGCTTTTTCATACCCAAATGTTCGTGTATGATGGTGTAAACACTACCTTTTGATACCTTCAGAGTGTCAGCTATCTCTTGCAACTTCACTTTGCGATTGCCCATGATGATTTTCAGGGTTTTTCAAGCATCATCGGTGTCCGTACGACCACTTTGAAATTGGCAAACCATCGTTTGATGGTAAACGGAATGATATATCATCATACGAAATTGCTTTGAATCCATCGATTTTAAGAATCACAAAAGTAGCGTCACTTAAACCACTGTAACTCGATAAATAATAAACCAAACGTCTTGAAATTTTGACAGTAATCTATTGAAGGTTGGTACTTTTGAAAAATCATATAGATATTTTATTAGTGGCGCCATCTGGTAGTTAGGCTTGGGACTTATTGACCAATGTGTTATGTCACACACCAAATTCCCGAAGAAGGTCCTCCTGCGGCTGACGATCAGTGTCGAAGGGAATGTCCAACCCGCTGTTCTTTCCTTCGGAGCGCGGGGCTATGCAGAACGAAGTGCTTGCCGTGAGTTGTCGCCTTCATCCAGAAGTATCACGCTAAGAAGTATGTGATCTCTTGGCCAGCCCTGACCTCACCGCATTATGCCAAGAGATCACTAGAGGAGATGAACCGATTAAAAATCAACGTTGCGCCGAAGACCGCCAATACTCCGAACGTCCCCAGCTGCAACCAATAGAAACTTTTTCGAAGAACCTCAAACGGAGTAGATTAGGATCCAATAATGTCGTGGCCAAAAAGGAGGAGCAGCTTTAGAATCATCAAGACCACGAAAAAGCTGCCGACATCCTTCTTCTCATCAGCCATGGCTAAGGATCCGACCAACTGCCGCAAGGCCGCCCAACAGGGCGTCGACGCATTTTTGTACAGGGTGTCTCACAATAGGTGTCACTAAAACAAAATGGGATTACAGCAAAACAAATCAACCAAATCATAGCATTTATTTTTTCATTTGAAAGATACATATTAAAGAAATAAACCATATTAATTCAATTCGAATCTCTCGCCCTTTTCCTTGATAACTTTGCGCAAACGCTTTGTAAACCCATCGCAGCTGGCATGCATGATTTCCTGAGGAATTTGGTTCCAAATATCAACCAAATATTTCTTGAATCGATATAAAGTAAGTCTTTTCGTAGGGCCTATATGTTGAAGCATATAACCCCAAACAAAGAAGTCAAGTGGGTTGAGATCCGGTGAAGATGCAGGCCACACAGCGTTGAAGCATGGGGAAGCAGATGGTTCTTCAAAACCTGCTCGATGTATTATTCAGTGTTGATTTTTACGTTAGGTTCTATGAAAAGAAGATGAAGTTTTCCTTTTCGCGAAACGTCGCCCCATACCATGATTTTCGATACATTCTGATAGCGTTCTACAGCTAGTTTATCTCTTGGAATGTTGGCAAGACTTTTGCCAGACACACGATCATTTTGTTGATTATGACCGTCCTGAAGGAGGAAGAGCCTTTCATCCGACAATAAAATCTCGCAGTCACCGTGCCGAACCAAAAGATTTCTGCTTCTTTGGACCCTGGCTTGCTTTTGACGGCCCCGTCAACCCGTGAACCCGTTGTTTCTTGTGTACGGCTTGCATTCCAGATCATGTCTGAGGAACCTGTTCATTGAAGTCATTTGGGTCATTTGAAATTGTTGATCCCTCACACATTTGATCTTTTTCTTTGTTCTGGCAGTTCGTCTGAAACCTCGTTTGTGTTGAATATGGACATTTCCAGTTTCCTTGAACCATTTCAAGGTACGAAAAACAAAACGCTTACTCACTGAGAACTGCTTAAGGCTGTTGAATATCTGACACGGCCTAAGCTTTCGCAAATGTAATTTTAAAACTTGCTCCCGTATGGCTTCCATGGTAGCTGATAAATATAAACAAACGGAATCGCTTATTTATCTTCAGCGATAAGCTGTCAAAAGAATACACTCAAAAAGGGTATAATCAATTCCGCTGTTAAAATTACCCAGCTGAAATAAACCAAGACTGAAAAAGGTGACACCTATTGTGAGACACACTGTACAATGCTAAAAAAAAAAAAAAATTCAAAATTATTTAAATTTTTTTTTTTTTTTAAAATAATTTTTTTTAATCTTTCCTTGTTCCCCCCAAAATCCCCTTTTGACTTCGTCATAATTACGGAAGTGCTGGTCAGCCAGGCCATGTTGCATCGATCGGAAGAGATGGTAATCGGATGGCGCAATGTCCGGACTATATGGCGGGTGGGGTAGGACATCCCACTTGAGCGTTTCCAAGTATGTTTTCACCGGCTGTGCAACATGTGGCCGAGCATTGTCATGTTGCAAAATGACTTTGTTGTGTTTTTTAGCGTATTGCGGCCGATTTTCACGCAATGCACGGCTCAAACGCATCAGTTGTCGCCGGTAGACTTCGCCCGTGATGGTTTCTTTTGGTTGCAACAGCTCATAGTAGACCACACCCAGCTGGTCCCACCAAATACACAGCATGATTTTCTGGCCATGAATATTGGGATTGGCCGTCGATGTTGTGGCATGACCGGGGTATCCATACGTTGCCTTACGTTTTGGATTGTCGTAATGGATCCACTTTTCGTCACCAGTCACAATTCGATCCAAAAAACCCTTCCGTATGTGCCGTTTAAGCAGCTCTTCGCATGTGAAAAAACGGCGCTCAACGTCTCTCGGCCGCAATTCGTATGGCACCCAATGACCGACCTTTCGAATCATTCCCAATGCTTTCAAACGCTTACTAATGGCTGGTTGGTTAACTCTCAATGCTGCTGCAAGTTCTTTTTGCGTTTGTGAGGGGTCTTGGTCGAGCAAAGTTTCCAATTCGACGTCTTCAAACTTTTTGACCGGGCCGGGGCGTTCCTTGTCTTCAGTGACAAAATCACCACTTTTAAAGCGTGCAAACCAACGTTGACACATTCGAACGTCGATTTTGTAGTCCGGGTATGTTTCGGAGAGCAATTCACATGCTTGAGATGCATTTTTCTTCGAATTAAACAGGAAAATTAAAACTTCCCGCAAATGCTGCTTTGATGGCTCGAATTTCAACATTTTTCGGCTTCACAAAAACTTGTTTACTTTCACTAATGATGCGTAACTTACACTGAAATAACTAGAGAATAGAATGAAGTTTCGGATGTGATAGCTGTCAATGTCAAAATTCATGTCAGAACAATAGATATGAAGTTGTCTGCAAATACGACATTTTCTAGGAATACCCCTAATAAAATCCCGCGAAATTCAAAAACTATGGTCAACAACCGCATTTTCAAGACATTTCTGATAAATCAGACGACTCACTAAAATCTATCTCCGCATTAATCCGGACACCTTCAAATCATTGTAACTTTTGAAATATTGCACGAAGGAATGAAAAATTTCACTGTGGTATAGCTGAGAGTCTATGACTATTATTGAAGTTTACATTTCATGTTTAGTATTCAAGATGGCGACGAAAGAAAAACAAGTGCGCGAGCGAATTTTCTACGGGCGTACGGCAAATCCTGACTTGTCAATACGGGACCTTGCAAAAACATTGGATTTGCCTAAATCCACTGTTCACGATGTGCTCAAAGCATTTTCGGAACGTTTGACGGTGGAGAGGAAACCGAGAAGTGACAAAAACATTGGACGCGCTGATCCTGTCATGGACCGAAAGGTGAAAAGGATATTAACGAAAAACCCTAATCTCTCCATTCGAACGGTGGCTCGTAAAATAGGGATGTCGCCTGGTTTTGTCCAAAAATCAAAACAACGTTTGGGACTTAAGTCGTATAAAGTAAAAACAGTTCCAAATCGCAACGACAAACAAAACTTGGCAGCAAAATCACGGGCTCGACGTTTGTACTGCGAATATTTGACGAAGTTTTCATGCGTTGTTATGGACGATGAAACTTATGTCCTGGAGGATTTCAAGCAGCTTCCATGGCTGTTTTTTTATTCTGCTATGGCATGAAATGCTACAGCTGAGCATTTCAGAACGAAGAAGGCATCGAAATTTCCCAAAAAATACCTTGTGTGGCAAGCAATTTGCACGTGTGGCAAAAAGAGTAAATCTTTCGTCACTACAGGCACAATCAACAAGGAGATCTATCAGAAAGAGTGTCTGCAGAAGCGATCACTACCGTTCATCAAAAGTCAGAAAAACCTTTGTTCTGGCCCGATTTGGCATCATGCCACTATGCTAAAACTGTGATGGAGTGGTACCAAGCAAATCAAGTGAACATTGTACCAAAAATCTCAAACCCGCCAAATTGCCCAGAGCTACGACCATTCGAGAGATATTGGGCTCTGATGAAGCGGAAGCTTTCTGGAAAGAAGCAAGGAAACAAAGACATCAAACACTTCCAGCAAATTTGGACAAAGACGGCTTCTACGATTTCTGAAGAGTCTGTACAAACCCTGATGGCCGGGGTTAAGCGCCAAGTCCGAAAATTTTATGCAAATACCGAATAACTATGTTTTGTCTTCACGAATTGTTAAAACACATCCCATGAATCTGAAATAAACAACTACGACGGAAATATAATGCAAAATTTATGTTTTATTCATGTTTTGAGGTGTCCGGATTATTGCGGATACAGACCTTACGTTATTTTACGAGATGCTAGGCGCCTTTAATGTTGTTGATTATGTTAAACTATGTTAAACATTCAAGAAGTCTTTTCAACAAGTGATAAATTTCTATAAATTCCTTGGAATGTGATCAATGACTAAGACTCTTCTTTTTTCTCTTTCCAGGTATGCCCCATAAAATATTGTAAGTTCCTTCAGGATTTGAACCTTGAAGCTAATTATTAATGAAAAAGCAGTGGAAAATCAACCTCAATCCGTATCATAAAACCAATGCAAAGCATATGGCCATTACCTGTCATACCGACTTGATCTGCCCTAATGCTCGAAAAGTAAGCATCCCGAAACGGACAAAACCTGGAAACATTCATCGGAAGTACCACGAACATGGTTTAGAAAATGCAACGATGAGCCATAAGAGAAATGAAAAAAAAAGAGAGAGAGATCCGTCGATAGAAACCAATGATAACGATGATGACATCGATTGAAAAAAAAAAACTAAGCTAACCAGGTACTAGAGGCAGCTAAATTACATCTATACACAAACGGTATGGGACAGAAAACTGAAATGACATAACGTTTCTTTTAGTCTTCGCATCAATGCCTCGTCACTCTGCCAGCAGCTGGCCACATATTTATGGAAGGTCCATTAAGTACGTAACGCTTTTAGGAGACATGGGGGAGTGGGAACTGTGACGATTCATACGAAAATAAAAACCTGACGATGGTGGGGGACGTACTTAATGGACGATCCCTTACATTGACAACAAGTTGTTTTACACGCCACTGACACGGATGTTCCGTTCACGGCCAATAACGCGTATTGACACTTGGGCAGGTTTTAACGTCCCATCCATATCGCCATCGATCGATGGATGTCACTTTTGAAGCATTTAGCAGCATATTTGCTTGTTGTTTTTCCTGCTGTGATTGATTTAGCTGATTGCTGTGGCATGCGGAATATGTCAATCGCTGGAAACTCGATCGGTATCAATCATACCCCGCCTCCCCGGAGTGTTCGAATTGCTGGCGTTGATGAAAATTCCGCAAATTCCGGAATTTGATCCTCACTCATCATGATGCGGTACGAGCTGGGATCGATTTCTTGAACCAAAAAGGGGTTCCTCGCTCAACTTATACAACAAATCGCGCCATATGATGACCGAGAGGACTGAAGCTCCCGAAAATCTCATCGGTCAATCTTGCTCGCCTTTCTCATGCGTCCCGCGCCCACCACCCACCCCGAAGAGAACAGCATAATAATTTAGGATTGTTATGTTCCTGAGCTTGATCGTGCCTTCAATTCCGAATCCACAAAGATCTCTTTTCACGGCTCATTTTCTCTTCTTTTCATCGTAGAAGTAAGTGTCGATTCCCAATCAATGGTAGAGTAGAACTGGTAGAAGTCGTGTCTGGTGTTTCCCTCTTTCGTCCCGCAGTTGTTGTTGTTTACGAGAGATTAAAGTATAAGCCCTCTCTTCTAGCTTGTTTCTTTTCTCTTCTCTTCTCTTCTCAACACCATACGGCCCACGGTGGATGCTGTGATGTGGCTCAGCAGCTGCGTTATCGCAACCCGCCGACTGAGAGTGAGATTGAGGCTCAAAACATAGCAGCATAGCTGCAGGGTGGCAGCATGCCGTGCGCTTAGGGGTGTTCAACAAAACTTATTTCAGTGAAGTACAACTCATTCGCATTTGAAATGAATAAGTCCATAGAGGATTCAGATTTATTCGTGTATTATCGGCATTCGAAAGGAAAACGGCATAAAGGGGCATAATTCTATTCTAGGCAAGCTAAGCAAAGTCTAGCATTTTATGAATATTTTTGCAATGTCGTGCACACATGTAATGTTTTTGTTTGTTTCCATTTATTTGCTCTGTGATTCTCTCTTTATTACAATCGACAGAATTATCCAGACCGGCTTGAAAGTGTTTTTGTGAAGCATCAAACCTTTCAAGTGAGTGTAACTATTGTTTGTAGCCCTTCAGCAATTGTTTCATTTGAACGGCGTGTAAAAAAAGTTCGATTATAGACAACGAAAACAGCAGCAATTTCGATTTAATGGCTTGCTATTTGAAAGGTAATACAATTGACGCTAAATAACAAAGTTATCATATCATCAATAGATAAATCATACATGCATTATAATATGTCATAATCATCATAATCACCATCACACTTTGTGGGTGGCATCAACGGCATCCTTACTGTTGGAGTGAATCGGTCCAAACCGGCTCTCCAAAGTCGTTGAAGGTGCCTTGTCTTGCTGTTGGAGAGCCACCATCACAATGTGTGAGTGTGCTTAGCGTCATCCTAGCTAGTGGTGTAGATCGGTCTAATTTGGCTCTTATGCGTTGCTAAAGCAGCTTCCTATGAAGCAAAATTAATAATGGTCGTCAATATCAGGGACCTCCAATACATTTTGTAAGTGGTCCCAAAAGCATCCTTACTATTGGTTTAATCGGACCAAATATGCCGTCGGTTGTTTTTTAACCTTGACTTATCAGCCAAAGGCTGAAAGTACCGAAAATACAAAAAAACAACAACAACAACAACATAACACTTTGTGAGTGGCTCCATCCTTATATGAATCCTGGTGAGTGTGAGCTTTTTTAGTGGAATACCTGTAACTAGAAAATGAGAAGAAAAACTAGTAATTTCCATTTAATTCCAACTACCTTTATTGCTTATCTTGACAGATACGCGTATTTCGTCTACAATGTGCAGACTTCTTCAGTGTCAAAGAAGTCTGCACATCGTAGACGAAATACGCGTATCGGTCAAGATAAAGGGCGAACACGAAATTATTGCGACACCGAAAATGTCATGCCACTTTTCTTATAATGTTTAGAATCAAACCAAAATTTTAGGGTAGTTTTATACATATATTTACTTCAAAAATAAAAAAAAAAGTTAATCGATGGAGCCTTGAGTGTAAAATTGAACGCATTTTCGCTTGATGCCCTCCATCAAAGTCTTTACAGTGTCATCCGGTACCAGTTTCTCAGTTTTTTTTTCCATTTTCTTAACATGTCCTTCTCGTCTTTGACTGTCTTCTTGCTCTTCCGAAGTTCTCGCTTCATCATTGCCCAGTACTGCTCCACCGGGCGCATCTCCGGACAGTTTGGCGGATTCATGTCCTTTGGAACAAAATGGACAGAATTGGCCTCATACCACTCCAGGACACTTTTAGAATAGTGGTGATGCCAAATCTGGCCAAAATAGCGGAGCTTTGTCGTGCTGCTTCAAGAACGGCAAAAGGCGCTTCTCGAGGCACTCAGATTTGTAGATCTCGCCATATACTGTGCCCTTTGTCACGGAAGGCTCACTCCTCAGTCCGCAAGAGCAGATGGCCTGCCAAATGAGATATTTGGAGGCGAACTTCGACATTTTCTTCTTCTTAAATTTGTCGTCCACATAGAACTTGCTCTTGCCGGTGAAAAACTCCAACCCCGGAATTTGCTTAAAATCGGCTTTTATATACGTTTCATCGTCCATCACACAGCAGCCATATTTTGTCAGCATCTTCTCGTAGAGCTTCCGTGCCCGAGTTTTAGCCGTCGATTTTCCCCACCACATTTTGCAAGAAGCCCCCAGCAGCACCCTTACTGAAAACATAAATCGGTTCAAATCGACTCTCATGCGTTAAAAAATACCTTGTCTTTCCAATGAAAAACTACTATCACACTCTGTGAGTGGCCCCAACAGCATCCTTACTGTTGGTTTAACCCGGTACATATTGGCCCTCGGCCGTTTTAAATAACCTTGTCTTCTGGCGGCGACCCCGGCGAGTAGTATACACACTTAGTTTTTTCGCCAAGAATCTATCAGCCAAACATTTCGACATTTCAATTTACTGAGATTCAGTGAATAAATTACCGAGATTTGGCTTACAAATTAAAATTTTACCGATACTCAGCTAACAAACAATCATTAAACAGGGATTTCAGCAAAAGTAACTGATCTGCTGTTTGGACATTTTGCCGAGGTAAATTGAGTGTGCACCTCTCACGTCGAAATCACGAGTTCAAATCTCACATACGGACAAGCTACGAAAATACCCAAAGAGGTGTTCGAGTGACTAAGGCTGAACCAGCCCGAGGCTGAAAGTCTCGATAATCAAGAAACAAAACAAAGCCGTGTCTTCCCAATTAGAAACCACCATCACACTTTTCTACACAGAAAAAATTCTTGTATTAAAAACTACCATTTAACCCGACTATGCCTATCTTTAGAACTACCATGAAATTTCAGTCAAATTTACTACGTTTGTGGTAAAACCTTCAACATTTGTGGTATATTTGACAGACCTCATATTGATATCAACCGCATCATGGTCGATCTAATCGCAGGCATGGTAAAATCAAACGAATTTATAGTCAGGTGAAAATTGTTGGTGTTTGCGCTTAATTTAACCCTCGAAATGGTAGTTTCTACTGCGTTTTTTTTTTGCGTGTAGTAACCTCAATGGCATCCTTACCGTTGATTTAAATCGGTACTAATCTCTATACATAAAAATGGATTTCTGTCTGTCTGTCTGTCTGTCCCTTATAGACTCGGAAACTACTGAACCGATATGCGCAAAAATTTAAAAAGTATGCAGGAATTTTTGGGGCCAGGGAAGGTTCTTATGATGGTTTGAGACCCCTCCCCCATGTTGAAGGGGGGGCTCCCATACAAATGAAGCACAAATTTCTGCATAACTCGAGAACAAATCAAGCAAATGGAACCAAATCTGGCATGTGGAGGATTTTAAAGGCAAGAAATGTTTTTATGGTGGTTTGAGACCCCTCACCTCTCTGGAAGAGGGGCTATCATACAAATGAAGCACAAATTTCAACTAAACATGAGAACTGTCCATACTGTTATGAAAATTTGTATGCATGGGTTTTTGGGACTGGAGAAGGTTCTTATGATGGTTCGAGACTCCTCCCCCGTCTGAAAGAGTGGGTGGCTGAAACACAAATTTATGCATAACTCGAGAACTAATCAAGCAAACGAAACCAAATTTGCGTGTGGGGTTTTTCGAAGCAGGATTTTTTTCAAGGGTGGTTCAAGACCCCTCTTCTGGAAGAGGGGGAGGGCTCTCACACAAATGAAACAAAATTTTCAACCAAACATGAGAACTATCCTTAAATACAAAATGTGTATTTCTCGGGTAATAAGCATGTTCTGATAGAAGTTTGAGCTCTTTCTTAGTGAAGAAAGGGGGATGCTTGAGCTATTTACATTATCCAAAAAAAAGTTAATCTAATGTTATGCAAGAGAAAATTACGATCAAACTGACAGGATACAGCGTAGTTTGAAGATAAATGTTTTGTCGATTAAATTCTTCTACACAGAAAGAAAAATCATGGTAATTACTACCGATCCGAGGGTTAATTTAAAAACGCACCTACTTTTTTTGCAGAAATTACATACATTAGCCAATGAAAATATTTTCACAAAACTCATGAGCATGATTATGAAAATATTTTAACAAAACTCATTCTGAAAAACAACCATAAACGCGCCAGTTCTATTTAATATTCATTCATTTAGTTGCAAGCAAAGCAACGCTCGCACCGGATTCAGTTAGTATTGAAATATATATTTGTGGAGGTGCACCAAATAATGAAAACAAAAATAAACAATAATTTAGCGTATTGTTTACCAAAAGAAATCCTGCTACCACCCTAATCATTTAAGCCAGCGATTTTTCGTGGAAGAATTTCTTGGCTTCCAACATAGCAAGTATGTTCTAATAGAAACATCTAGAAACATGTCTGAAATTATCTTACTCTAAACTCGAGTTGACTTGACATCGTAAACAGTTCAATCTGTAATAACATAATCAATTTGAAAATTCTACAATGTAATCTTATTATGTTTGTTAGGCAGTACTATGAGAAAATAGAACGTATCGTATAAAAATCGAGAATGTTCGTTCTTTACGATTTAGCTTAAACATAACACGACTTGGACCATTATTATGTGAAATTTTAAGTTAAAAAAAAAACAGGGATATACGATACTGTCTGTACTATAAAATATGAGTTTTAGTTATCTGGGTATCAATAAATAGGATTTGTGATAGCGAGTTCATTAAAAATACATATGTTTGAATAAAGCAAATGTGATTTATCTTGAATGAAACGAAGCAACTATTCAAAAACAAAAAATAAATAAACTTTTGAATAGCATCCGTTGTCCGATGTTGGGCGTAACCAAGTCGTTATGAGGTAACAGGAACGTTGTACCGTCTTTAAATCAATTATTCACATGAAACTTTTGATTCGGTTAATCAGTAGTTTTCAATTCTCGACAATTCAGTTGAGTTTCTACACCAACGAACTCATATTTCCAAAAAAAAAAAAACCTCGACTGGGCTACAAGGAGCGAAACCATAAGCGGTGCAAGTATCGTTCTGTGGTTTTGTCGACCTTCGGTTCTCCAGACACCACGTCCGATACACGAATGGCTCCTTCGGAAGAGACGAGGTCTGCATCGGGATCATCGACCGGCTGAAACCCTAGTTGTCTGGCTAGCAGTGACCACCTCATCTGACCAGCCAATCGCTGTTTTCACTGACTCAGCCAGCGTTGTTGCGGCGCAAAAACCCCAACCAACCCTTGAAACTGAATACCACAATCAGCATTAGATAGCTCCAAGCCAGTTCATCTATTTTATGTTGTCCTGATCATTTTTAAACGGGACTTCTTAACAGAGGCGAACCAGCCGAAGGCACAAAGTCTTTCTAATAAAGATACCTAACCATAACCACTTCTTGTTTGATAACCAGGATTGTTATCATCTAACGTCTGTTTCGTTAGCGTCCCCCATACAAGTGTCCATATAGTTTTAACGAAGAGGCGCACAGATGTAATCGATCAACATCCCTGTTGATTACCAATCCGATGACATGACACTTAGTTCTTCCAATATCAATTTCTTGGAAATAGCAAATGAATTCGCCAAACACACATGATCAACATCAACGATGTTATTATTTTCCGTGATTGGTTTATCATTCTCAAGAAATTTTAATCGAGCTTAGTATAGCTTAGTGTCATGTACATATAATCGAGGTTTACCTGTATTTAGGTACAGGGTGCGGCAGATAATGCGAAAATGTTCAAACTTGAGTGTTGGGTTAATTCGTGTAGCTAGTGGCTAATTTCTGTCGAAAGTGTATTTGTTTATGTTTACTTTCAAGTGCTGCATCCAAACATTCTATTTGTTTTATTGCAAATTCGTCAAAATGTTCGCGAAAGAAGTGATCACCAGTTTGTTGCCAAGGTGGTAGGGTGCCATTTGGCAACAGTTTACCGCATAAAAAAGTCCCTGCAGGATGGTCCTAAGCAGCGGAAGCCGGGAAGCGGACGTCCGCGCCGAACGTGATCAAATCGGTCCGTGCAAAAATTGCTCGCAACCCGGTGCGTTCCATAAGAAAACTTGCAAAGGAAGCCAACATTTCGGAGAAATCCATGCGGAGAATCATCAAAGAAGACCTGCCTGCATCTTCCAGATCCAGAGTGAAACGCCACTTGATTACGGACCGGGTCAAGGAACTACGAGTGACTCGTTCCAAGAGATTGCTTTCCTTGTTGAAGAAGGAAAAAATGATAATCCTGTTCTCCGACGAAAAGCTTTTCAGCATCGATGCTGTGACCAACAGCCGCACGGACCGGTTCATTTCACCGCAGAAAATGGAGAACGTTCCGGAAAAAGTGAAATTCAAATTTCAAACCAAACTTCCGGCTGGTGTCATGATGTTTGGCTTGGTGGCGTCCAACGGTTTGAAAATGCTTCTTGTTTCGATGCCATTTTGAAAACAAATGTCAAAGTAAAAGCAGAACAAAAGCTACACGGCGGGACAATTTAACTCAATTTTGAATCGTTTTTGACTCACCTTCGTCAAAAGTGGAGTTACTCATATATGAGTAAATGTGACTATGATTGATAGAACATCTAGAACATCTATCTAATTTAACGGTTTGAAAATGCCGCCTGTTTTCATTGATGCTGGAGTTAAAATCAATACCGAAGTGTATATCGGTATTTTAATGGAGCAAGTGCTTTCCTGGGTGAAGGCCAACTTCTCTGAGGACCAAAACGTTGTTCTACAGCAGGATGAAACGCCGTGTCACACGTCCAATCGAACCCAACAATGAACGATAACATGAAATTTTGGCCGAAGGATTTGTGACCCCCTAGCAGTCCAGATCTTAATCCGTTGGATTATTCAATTCGGGCATATGTTGAAGCACGAGCCTGCAAAACATCACACCCTAGTGTGAAAACCCTGAAGTCAACCATAACACGCACATGGCAGTAAATGTTGGAGGACTGTTCATCTCCTAAAACAGGACATTTTTTTGAGTAATTTTGTGTCATCGTGTAATAATTTCATGCTTTTCGCGCACGATATTTTGGATCGGAATATTCTGGAATCCCTGATTTTTTTTCGAAAGACTATTCTTTTCTTTCAACAACTTACAGATCCACAGGCTGAAAATTTGTATTGCGGCTTCTTAATTAATCGAGCCTTTGTTAATGAATGCATTGTGCAGTGATTGAAGTCCTTCTTTATTTCTTGTTTTAGCCGCTCTTCCGCTACCACTCTTACGGCCCGTTGTCAAGAATGCCAGAACACGATGAATAGTAGAAATTAGTACAGTCTCTGTTTTAAAATTATCCACAACTTTTCTCGACGATTTTCGGAACTTTTTAGGAATTTTACAATACCTTCAGGGTCCTCCCTTAGCTCAGTCGGTAAAGGCGCAGCTACAAAGCAACACCATGCTGGAGCTGGCTGGGTTCGATTCCTGGTCTGGTCTAGGAATTTTTCGTTAAGGAAAATTTCTCGACTCCCTAGGCATAGCGTATGATTGTACTTGCCACACAATCATACTAATGCAAACAATGGTACCCGGCATCGAAAGCTCTCAATTAATAACTGTGGAAGTGCATTTAGAACACTGAGTTGAGAGCAAGCAATAAGCTAATTGTGAAAGCAATAAATGCTAAAGAAGAAGACAATGCGTTCATGTAGAACTTCTTGTTTCGATGCCATTTTGAAAACAAATGTCAAAGTAAAAGCAGAACAAAAGCTACACGGCGGGACAATTTAACTCAATTTTGAATCGTTTTTGACTCACTTTCGTCAAAAGTGGAGTTACTCATATATGAGTAAATGTGACTATGATTGATAAGTCGACACATCTAGAACATCGATCTGATTTAAGTCGGTGTCTTAGATATGTCGACTTGTCACTCCCAGTCACATTTACTCAAATATGAGTGACTCCACTTTTGACGCAAGTGAGTCAAAAACGATTCAAAATTGAGTTAAAGTGTCCCGCCGTGAACAATAATGTTATAGAGTGGAGAGAGAGAGAGAGAGTGAGAGAGAGAGAGAGAGAGAGAGAGAGAGAGAGAGAGAAGGAAGAGGCGTGTGTGCATTGATTGCCACGTACAGTCATCATGAAGGCCAAACTTCGAAAAAAAACACCTAAAGTATCCGAGAACGAGCTGGTTTCGAAGAAATAGTGAGTAAAAGTAATAAAAGAAGTCGGCGCCACTATTGCCCTGAATCTTATGAGCGGTGTCAAGAGAAAAGAAGGGAATCCTATAAACCAGAGAAAAAGAAACCAATCATAATGTTGTAGCTTATTCCCAAACATTATAAGAAAAAATCCGATTTAAAATAAATTTTCGGCGACCATTTCTGTTTGTCTTTTTTTTTTTCGAGTTCGATCTTTAGTTACATCTCTGTTGTAATATTATTGGTAGATTAGGCATAAGGTCTACATTTTCATGTTTGTTTAGTTACCGCCCGTTAGACCTTTTTCCAATTCAAATTTTTGGCAGTTCGGTAACTGTTACAGTAAGTTATAAGCGTCAGAATCCAATAAATGTGTATGAAGATTCGATTTTCATATCGCCAAATATTGACAACAAATTATTGAAAATCATACTTCAATAACTAACGTGGGTGATCAATTTAATAATCTAATCTTTATGCTTGAAAATGGCTTACTCCACTTACAATTCTATTCACTTCCAGTCATGGCAGGGTAATAAAACATCAATAAAAATGGAAAAAATAGCAATTAAAATATGTGAAATCGCCACTACATTATTCGACATGTTTTGAAAAAATAAAATTCGCACTGAAAGCATAAAATAAAAAAAAATTGAAATTCATTTTCAATCTCACTTCAAAAGTGACGCTCACAATCAATGACAGTTTTCCGTCTAAATAGTCAGTTTCTAGCGCTATACATGCGACAAAAGTACTTCAAATCTTTCAAATCTTCCAATTGAAACCAAACAAATCGCAATAAAAAATCCAAAAAAAAAAAAAAAATTAAAATAATTTGTTTGGTTTTGATTGGAAAGCTTTGAAAAATTTAAAGACTTTTGTCACATTATAGCACTTATTATTATGTATGACGGAATTTTTTTTTAATTGCCATTGCTATTTTTGAAAGTTTTACCGGTCACTTTTGAATTATTGAAAATGAATTATCAATTTCTTATTGCTATTTTAAAACGTTTTTCTAGTGCGAATTGTTATTTTTTCGTTGGCACTGTGTTTAATAATTTAGTGGCAATTTTGTGAATTTTCATTGCTAAATTTTCATTAATTAGTGCCAGTATATATTTTAGTCATTAGGTTATTAGACAAAGTTGTAGAATTTTTCAAAAACTACAATTTTATCCTACACCATATTCCTAAACTCAGCTGTCAAACCAAGTTGTCAGTAAATTTATCCAATTGCACGAAATGACTTTTTAAAGCATTGTTCACAATACGCCTTAACGGTGACGCCGCTAACCAGACGACCAAAAAGCCCACAAATATTAATAATGTATTTAATTTAAAACAACATTTTTAAAAATGAAGCGAAAGCTACTTTGATTTGAATTTTAAGTTTAACCATTCAATACAATCACGTCTACGATGATTAAAGCCTGTCCACGTTAAATTTGGTACACTTTTCTTTCAGTGTAGATTTTGAAGTATTTCACGGATCTCTGAAACGTTTCATGACTTATATGACAGCTGAAACTCTCCACTTTATTTCGTGGTGCAACATGTTTACATTCTTGTTACATTCAGTAAAATGGCGTCGAATCAAGTGGAAGTGCGCAAACGCATTTTGTACGAACGGCAGCAAAATACGGTACGCGATATTGCCAAGAAACCAAAACTACCGAAAAGTACCGTGTTTTGTGTTTGCGAATCATTTGACCAGCGCTTGACTGTGGATCGGATGGTTGGAAGTGGAACAAATCGAAAAGTATGCTCCCGACAAATGGACAAGAAGGTGGTAGCCATTATTGAGAAAAATACCAATCTTTCTGTGCGAAATGTGGCTCGCAAAGTTGGGAAGTCAAAGTCATACGTACAAAAAGTGAAGCAGAGGCAAGGACTGAAGGCGAACAACGTGAAAAAGGTGCTCGACCGTGATGACAAGGAACATTTAACTGCAAAAAGTCGTGCTAAGGAGCTTTTCACCAATTTTTTGCAAACATTTTCTTGTATCATAATGGACCACGAAACATACGTACTCGAAGACTTCAAACAGCTTCCGGGTCTGGCTTTTTATACCGCAATGCAAAGAAATGCCGTTGTCGAGCATTTCCGGGCAAAGATTTGGCAGGCCATATTAAGCAGCCATGTCCAAACACTACACTGCATGCCGAGCTACATTTTACCACGCTAGCGCGTGTATTAAATTTACCACTTTGACTTCGTGCTTCCAGACTAACACGCAACGCGGTGGGTACAATACCGATGTCAGTGCTCGTGTTTTGGCTTCGGACATCGTGTATGATGTTTCGGCAAACACCACTGCCGAGTGTTTCCGATTTTGTCCGATTGCGGAATACACGCGTGGTTTATTTATTTTATTTCTACCCGTGTCGTGCTTGTTAATATCAAATCAACTTATGCACCCGTCACCCAACAGCCAAGAAAACAAACCTATAAGTCAAATTATCAAATTTTTAGAATCATCCGACGAGCAATGCTCTATCCGTGGTAACCAGTGTCATACTGGGTGTATGTTGAGAGCTTTCTTCTGATCGTAACCACTCGGCTCGGGTATTTTACCAAAATTCAAACACGGTGTAAAAAGCAAAACACGAGCTTGTACACTCGTGTCGCGTCCATTGCGATGCGGATTCATCTATAAGCACAAAACTAAAGTGGAAAATTACAGCCACATGGTGGTGTGTTTGGAGTCAAGTGCAGCTCTCGTGCAGAACGGTCTGGTGTTTTTACCAAGGCTGATATTAAGTTGTGGTCGAAAATCTAAAATTTTCGTCTCTACCGGTACTATCAATAAGGATGTGTACGAGAAAGAATGTCTGGAAAAGCGGTTGCTACCGTTTTTCAAAAGCCACGACTCTCCAGCTTTTGGCCTGATTTGGCCTCCTGTCACTATGCGAAGTCCGACCTGGAATGGTATAAAGTACAAGAGGTCAAATACGTGCCAAAAACAGCCAATCCACCAAACTGTCCCGAACTTCGCCCAATAGAGAATTACTGGGCTCTAGTTAAGCGGAAACTCTTCGAAACTAATCAGAAAGCAAATGGTACCGATGATTTCAAGAGAAGATGGAGAATCGTCACGGCAGGCGTATCTGAAGATACCGATCGGAACCTGATGGCGGGTGTATCACAAAAATTTCGAGAATTTTACAGAAAGAAGGATTGACATCTCAATCAACTGTTTCTAATTTAGATATAACTCTATTATTGTGAAATAAACAATCGGTTTTGTTGAATAATGTGTCATTTTTTTTTGCTGCTGTTATTTTGGTGTCCGAAATTGACGTGGACAGGCTTTAGTAGATCACAAGGTTATCTTAGACTCTAACAACATTCAACAAATCAGCTCAATTAGTTGCTAGACAGCCGACAAATTAGAATTTTTGACCACCTCTGCCTACCTTTCAAGGAGGCTTCGCCCATTGGGCGTTCGTAATCGCACAACTCAAACGTGTTTGCAAACATAACACGATTGTAGCCATGCTGCCTCCACATCAAACTCACAGCATAACCATCATCGTCATTGCCATCATCATCAACAAAAACAACCTCTCTCATCTCATCTCATCCGCAGCCAGCAACCAAAACAAATCTCACGGGTCGGTTGGTCGGTGGGCTCACTGCTAATCTCTGCTCTGACGGCGGCGGTGGTGTTTTGTTTCAACCGCGTAGATCCACGCACGTTAATCGCAGATCGTCTCAAGACTTTGAACATATCTCAACTTTACGGCCACCGCGCGACAGCCCAGCATTCATACAGCGTATGGCATCTAGCGACAGCGACTAGCGAGCCAACGAAAAGGCGCGCGCGCGCAGAACCCCATCCATAGCAAGGCACAACAAATCCACAAAAGTCAGCAGCTTCAGTCTGTCTCAAACCGTTGTAGCGGGTGGATTAATAAAATCGAATCTCGTCCTCGGCAATCGGTCGCGAAGGTCGTCAGCCCAAACTGTATGGTTTAGAACTTCTTTCGATTCGTTTGAAACGGTCACTCGTGCTGCCACTCAGCATAGTGGTATTTTCGCGGTTATTATTCAACCCGTTCGCTTGATGACGAGATTGCGTTCCGAGGATTTGACGGAAGAATTTGTGAGGTTTTCGGTTCTCTGTGTGCAACATCAACAACAACTGATCGCAGTAGGCCGATAACTAAATCAAGTTTGATTTGAAGCATGAAATAACTGCCTACCTCTACGAGGGGCGTTCACGGTACAGTGCGCACAGTGTTCCGGCCGAAGAGGTCCGATAGTGGTGCGGTTGTGGTGAGAAGAAAGAGAATGTTATGCTGTTGATGAGGATGGTATTAGAAGGATGACGGAGCATAGCGGGAAGTAAATTAAAACACAACGTCGCTGGCGTCGTTGTCGTCGTCGTTGTTGTTGTTGTTGTTGTTGTTAGTGTCGTAATCGAAGAATAGAAATTGGAAATTGAGTGAAGCGCGACGAAATGTATCTATCCAGTCAAGTGTAGTGGAAAGAATAGCAGACCAAGCGGGGTTGTATTATCGCGCAGTGTAGAGGAACAAACCAAAACAGTATTTTTTTAGCCCGGGGAATCGAGAGCGGCTTAATCGGTGATTAATCGAAACGAGAATAGTGGAAAGGTTGCGGCTAGCCGGTGGAGATTTCTGGAGTCGAGTCAAAGGTAATTAAATCTTAACAATCAAGAACCGAAATGGTGTCAACGTGATAGAAGTCGTCCGCTTTTTTGCACAAATGGCAATTAATCGACAAATATAGTGGGATGGGTCTTTAAAGTTAGATATTGAAGATGAGCCAAGACTTACTCGGTTGGATTGATTGCTATTCGGATTTAGTGCTTCAGCTCTATAGAATTGATATTTATGACTGCGATAAAAAATATATTTTAGAACACATAACACCCATTTCATGAAACTATAAACCAGTCAGTTAAATTTTATTGGCTGAGTCACTAATATTCAATATTCAACTATTTTGTCGTACTGAACCATTGAATCATAGAAAATCCGAAAAGCAATTAAGTTTATAAAAAATCTGACTTGAGAAAATAACATAAGCGTATGAATGCGTTAAATTAAAGATAAAAAAAACACTAGACTTATTTCTAGATTCGTTTCTGGACTCTGGACACGAAATTCATAGAAACTTATGTTACTAACACCGCTATCTTGATGATGGCTATGGACTCAAATTATTCAAACATGTTACACTAACGGTGAGAATCTGTTCTTGTAGGTGTGTTCACGTTTGTTGGCATTGAATTCAGACTGTGATTGAATGGCTCTAAAAATGTTTAAATAACCTTTTCCCGGAACTTCTGATTATGTCATATTTATATCATGTTGATAGTAATATTAATGAAAGGAAGAAGCGTCATTATTTCGCTTAAAAATAAGCAGTTGTCTTTTATTGCCAGGTCAGTTGCAATTACACAAAGAACCAGAAGATGATGCTTTGGATCCTCAATGTGTAAACACTGTAGAGCCAACACCAAGTATCAATGTGCAAATCCTGGTATCCTCATTTATAGATCAATTAGGGAAGGGAAGGAATGTTAGTTAGTGGAAGGTTACTTTTGTATGTTTTATCTTGGTAGAGGAGACAATAGTGAGTGTCAATTTATTAGATTTAACGGAGATATTTATATATAAGTACAAATTGAAACCAGCAGTAACGATTGAAAAACTAGGAATATTAAAATTTACACTTCACTTGAAAATAAAAATAGAAACCGAAACATTTGTTCAAATTACCACTAGGCGAGTAAATTCCTTTAAATTCCACTAGAAAAAGCTTATGCTTAGACAGGCAAGCCTATTTCGTCTGCGACTTACAAACTTCTTCGAGTGCTCAAGTGTCGAGTGCTCGACACGGTAAGTCTGTAAGTCGCAGATGAAATAGGCCTATCTGTCAAAGGATAAGCTTTTTCTAGTGGAATTTAAAGGAATTTGCTAGCGTTTACTAGTAAAAGTTTGAAAAATTGTTTCAGTTTTTTATTTTTTTAAAGTTATCAAGTGAAGTGCTAATTAAAATTTTCGTCATAAAATCGTTGTTTGAAAGGTTTTTTTTATAGTGCATGCTGTTCGTGCCACTCACAAAATGTGATGGTGGTTTTTCATTAGGATAACAAGGTAATTGTTGAATAACGCCTGAGAGCCGATTTAGCCCCACTAAAATCAACAGCAAGAATGATGATGTATAGCCACTCACAAAATGTGACGTTGGCTCCTCATTAAGGCAACAAGGTAAATTCAAAGTAACGCTTTACAGGCTCAGGGATTTGCCTCCATTCAAACCAACAGTAAGGATGCTGTTGGGCCACTCACAAAATGTGGTACTGCTTTTTCATTGGGAAAACACATTCGATTGCACATTGGATCGCTGCGAATCCTTATCAAATTCACATACAAAACCATCGCTTCCACCATTCGACAATAATCGCAACAGTATTATTAATCGCGAAATTCATCGCGTAATCGCGTCTCACCGTCACCGATTCTTTCTAGAATCGTAAGCAGTGATATTGATGTCTGGTAGCCATGCCATTTCTTCTCGAGCTACCCTTTCCGCTTCTGGCAACAGTGTCGAAATTTGTATTGATTATTTCGAGGAAGTGAATCGAGTAGCATTCTCCGAAACAAAATTGTGAGTTTTGTTTACGTTTGTTTCAGTGCTAGCGGCTGCAGACCGAATAAATTCATTAAAAACAGTTACTATCTTCGCTTGACTGTTGGATTACGGTTATTTAATTTGTTTAGTTTGTCAAGTTTGAATCTGCATATAATGAAAATACTAGAAGATCATCTCCTAGAGGTGATTTTTTATTGCGTAACCAAAAGTTGTGAAGCTGTAATTAACATTAATAGCTCTGGCAATCCACGTATATCAGCCTCCATTCTATTGACTTGCCCTTCGGTGAGGTCTTCCAGGGCCGGGTTTATGAAGCCAGTTCTCTCGACCATGGTATAGTGCACTTGAGAAAATCAACTTTCTTCCAGAAATTAACCTGTAAATTTCACTGCAAACAGTATGTATGATTTGGAAAATATAACTCACTAGTTACTTCCGAATCATCCATGACGCGTTAGAGAGAATTTCCTGGGCAGCCTGTGTGTTTATGTGGAATTCTCTGTACGGATCTACCGTAGACGAAGTACGGAAATGACCACGACTTGCCCGGCGGGTTAACGCAGAGAAAGAAACGAAAAATTATTCCGGAACACGGATAATGATTAAAAATTTCATGTTTCTTGAAATTTCAGAAGAAAATTTTACAGATCGAATACTTGGAACCGAGAAATGTCATTTTATTTCTTGCAGTTCTCGTTGTAAATTTTTTCGAGCAGTTCCCTGCTGTCAGCGATAGTTGTTATTATGAGCGCATCGTCATCGTGCGCTCATCGCGATTGATCGTGCCAAATAAAATCATCATCATCGTGAAAATTTTCATGGCAGGGAAGCTTTATCTAACGCTCATCTTGGGAGAGTTACCCCAAGAGCGAATATTTATCACTTTTTGTGTGGCAGAAAAAGTTATATATGAGAGTAAACTGATGGAAAATAAGTTCCAAACAAACTTTAGTATTTATTATGCCCTTCCTTCGCCTTTATAACTGCTTGGAAATGCCTTGAAATCCCTTCCACTAGATTCCGAACGTGTTGTTGAGAAAAGTTCTCCCAAGCCTTTCATTGCGTAAAATAGCAGATTTTTGTTGGTAACTTTTATCAGCCTGTTGATCTTAATAGACCATAGATTTTCGATTGGGTTGAAATCCGGAGACTGAGTCTTAATTTGTTATGTCTCACTTCAAAGAGCCATAATAAAAATACTACACATTATAACAATGGTTTACAAACAATCTTATAATGGCTTCATTCTCGATAATTTTATAATAACAGATAGGGAATAGGCGCGATGAAGCTTTACTTTGCCACCGAAAAGTGAATCTTATAGCTGACCACGACTCAAATTATTATTGTTTGGCTACACATGCAGAAAGACTTTGAAGCGATTTAACGATTTAACTAGTTAACGATATTTAACTTTGAAGCGATTTTTGCACTGGCTATGGTCTCAAATTATTCAAACATGTTACACTAATGCACAGTGGTTCCAACTTTGAAGAGACGCGGCCAAAAAGGGGGGGGGGGGGGTACGTTTGGCATATGAATCTTTGGCCGAATGGATGTTAGGCCGAATGGACGTTTGGCCAAATGGACGTTTGGAAAAAAATTGTCTATTAGCATAAATGTATTGCAAAGAAAAGGAAATAGGAATCTAAAAAAGTATTTTCAAACGCATTAGATCTAAAAAAGGAAATAGGGAACCAAAAAAAACATTCTCGATATCAATTCACTAAAAAACGAAATTTTTATTTTCAAAAATGCAAAAAAAGGTATTCGGCCATTTGCCCATATACATGAGAAGTATAACTATGTTTCGATAAAATCGTAGACTACTGATTTTAGGTGGAAATATGTATTATGTTAAACAACTGGACAGAAGGGGTCATTATTTTTTTATAATCTTGAAGAAACATGCAGTTCCTCCGAAAGATACCCTCTTTTGATTCTTTGCACATGGGCCTTCTATGACGATACATATTCCTGTATTCGAAAGCAAACTTCTGAATCAAGCGCTTGCCCGGTTTATTACTCTTTGTGAGATTGTTCCTTCTTTCAAACATGAGCAGTTCTTTGGAGTTTTACTGATCAACGAAATAAAGCACTGCATGTTTGACGCGGCATATTCCTGTATCCAAAACTTATGAACTTATGATTAAAGCGCTTGCCCGGTTGAAAACTGTGATATTTTTCCTTCTTTCGAACATGAGCAGTGCTTTGGAGTTTCATTGATCAAACAAATGTAATTCTCATGATTTCATGCATTTCAATTTGAGAAATTTTGAACCGACTGGTGAATTATGTTAAAAACTAATATTTGATAATTTTGAGCTTTAATAAAATTACATTTTTCTTATTTTACTTATGAGGCGTTGTTTGGAATCAAATGATATTTGGTTAAATGACTTCGAACCCTAAAATTACTTGGCATGGCATTTTACAGTAGAATCTGATTTTAAATTTCGACTTTTCTCAAATGAGTTATTCGTCCTTTTGAACAATAGTTACAATAAACTTTCTCAGAAAAATCTAGCCTCAAAATGACTGACGATTATCAAAACATGGTGAGAGATAATAAGATCAAACTAAAGAAAAACAAATGAGACAAACTCTCGTATACAGTTTCTCAATTTGAATGAAGAATACACATAAATATACATTGACCTATTTTATTTCAATATCACGATCAGATCCATCTAAAAACTCATACCTGCCATGCAAAACGAGAAATATTTTTTCTGCACTTCACCTCGCGCATAGTAAACTGAAAGAGATTTCAGCTCTGGTTCATAACGACTGAAAGAAGGTCCTTTGATGCGCACCAAAATCTCGAGCCAACCGTCACAATCCCGGTTGACCCAAAAAAAAGGTTGTTAGCTTGATTCTCTCCGCATAACAAAAGGTCCGGGATACGATAATATTCTTAATATATTTCGGCCACTTGTAGGCTGGACTGCAAAAATCTTGAACTGTGAAGAGAATATCGGTCGGATATTGATTTTCTCGATATTTTTTTGAGAGTTGCTCTAGTGGATTATTCATTTCAAGAAAATTCCAAATTTTGAGCTCTAACACTACGTCAACAGTTCATAGTTGTCATGGGAACATTTTGCTGTTTGAATGATCGAAAATGTTCGTGCTAAGAGTGCCATGCCTTTGCAAACCATGATTCTGTCACTGTAATTTAATCATTTCATTGTTCTTGCAATCTTAGATCTAATGCGTTTGAAAATACTTTTTTAGATTCTTATTTCCTTTTCTCTGCAATACATTTACATGCTAATAGACAATTTTCGGCAAAACGTCCATTCGGCCAAACATCCGTATGCCAAACGGGGTATCATCGGCCAAAAATAGTCTTTTTGAGAATTTCTTTATAAAATCTTGCATCTTTTACAAATTTTCGCCAAGTTCAAATTTGATGTCAAAAAGACCGGATAGCAGACCTTGCAGTGATAACTGAACTTTTTATCCTGTGTTCAAATCGCAGGAGTTTTTCAATAACCACTAGATCGAACCAGACGAACAACCATCAAATGGTTTTGTTGTCCGAAAGAAAGCTCTTGAATAGTTTTGCAATCGATCAACTGCTTCTGAATATATCGCCGGGAATTGTTCTGGTGAATATGGATCATGTTTCTATAATTAGCCTGATTTGTTTTAAAACCGTCACCTCAAATCACATGAAAATTTGATAACAAGATCAATGTCAGTCAAACTGCATAACCAGTACCATATTTTCCACATTCTGACATGTTCCGGATACCCCCGGGGAAGTGGCCAGTTTCTGATTTGGACCAAAACCTGTAATGCGACACCTCAAATCACATGAGAATTAAGCTCTTTGCTTGTCTTATTTAGATTAGATTTCCGTCGTAGTTGTTTATTTCAGATTCATGGGATGTGTTTTAACAATTCGTGAAGACAAAACATAGTTATTCGGTATTTGCATAAAATTTTCGAACTTTGCGCTGAACTCCGTCCATTAGGGTTTGTACAGACTCTTCATAAATCGTAGAAGCCGTCTTTGTCCAAATTTGCTGGAAGTTTATGATGTCTTTGATTCCTTGCTTCTTTCCAGAAAGCTTCCGCTTCATCAGAACGCAATATCTCTCTATTGGTCGTAGCTCTGGGCAATTTGGCGGGTTTGAGGTTTCTGGTACAATGTTCACTTGATTTGCTTGGTACCACTCCATCACAGTTTTAGCATAATGGCATGATGCCAAATCGGGCCAGAACAAAGGTTTTTCTTTGTGACTTTTGATGAAAGGTACCAATCGCTTCTGCAGACACTCTTTCTGATAGATCTCCTTGTTGATTGTGCCTGTAGGGCGAAAGATTTACTCTTTTTGCCACACGAGCAAATTGCTTGCCACACAAGGTATTCTTTTGGGAAATTTCGATGCCATCTTCGTTCTGAAATTTCTAGCATTTCTGGCCATAGCAGAATAAAAAACCAGCCCTGGAAGCTGCTTGAAATCCTCCAGGACATAAGTTTCATCGTCCATAACAACGCATGAAAACTTCGTCAAATATTCGCAGTAAAAACGTTGAGCTCGTGATTTTGCTGCCAAGTTCTGTTTGTCGTTGCGATTTGGAACTGTTTTTACTTTATACGACTGAAGTCCCAAACGTTGTTTTGATTTTTGGACAAAACCAGGCGACATCCCTATTTTACGAGCCACCGTTCGAATGGAGAGATTTGGGTTTTTCGTTAATATCCTTTTCACCTTTCGGTCCATGACAGGATCAGCGCGTCCAATGTTTTTGTCACTTCTCGGTTTCCTCTCCACCGTCAAACGTTCCGAAAATGATTTGAGCACATCGTGAACAGTGGATTTAGGCAAATCCAATGTTTTTGCAAGGTCCCGTATTGACAAGTCAGGATTTGCCGTACGCCCGTACAAAATTCGCTCGCGCACTTGTTTTTCTGTCGTCGCCATCTTGAATACTAAACATGGAATGTAAACACCAATCATAGTCTTTTTCATTATAGACTCTCAGCTATACCACAGTTAAATTTTTCATTCCTACGTACAATATTTCAAAAGTTACAATGATTTGAAGGTGTCCGAATTAATGTGGATACAGACCTTACATTTTTAATAGGTTTAATCACATTAAGTTCAGAAACATTATTTTCATTAATTTCATTACACCTTTATAATGTATTAGTACGAGATTAATTACAATAACTTCTTTTTATTGAACTTTGAATCCAACGCACTTGTCAGGAGTATTGTGTGATTCTCGGTTCTACACGCAAAAGTATCTATAACCTAACGTGAAATCATATTAATATGATCTTCAAAGATTATTTGTAGTTATATTGAGTTTAAGAAGCGAATTTATAAGTGATTCAAGTGAAAGTAGCGAAGCAGCCTAGGGGCCTGTTCATAAACCACGTAGGCTCATTTTAGAAAATCTCAAACCCCCCCTCCCCCCTCGTAGACTTTTCTCCATAAATTTTTTTGAATTTTTGTATAGAGCGTAGACTTTGGTCAGAATTTGTCACTTCTTTACCAAATCCTCGAAGTTTTCGCTTGACAATTGCCCAATATTTTTTGATCGGTCTGAACTCAGAGCAATTCGGAGGATTAATCTCTTTGGCGACGAAGTTAACATTGTTTGCAGCATACCATTCTAGTACCTCCTCAGAGTAGTGGCAGCTGGCTAGATCCGGCCAAAACATAACTTTGGTCTTGTGTTGCCAAATGAAAGGTAAAATCCGCTTTTTCAGACACTCTTTAATGTAAACCTTCGACGTCATTGTGTGAGATGTGATGAAAACCTTGGTTTTAAGGCCACAACTGCAGATTCCTTGCCAAATCATTAGTTTCCGAGCAAACTTATCAGCAAAAACAAATTTATACCTGGAAGGGACATCCCCACGACCAGTTTTCAGGTAAACTGCTCGCTTTTATCCACTAAATTTTGTTTCAGGGAGCGATTCGGATGTTTACTGGCACAAAATGACTTATATCCTTCTCTTGAAGGGATGTTACGCACGGTGGAAAAGTTGGAATTTTATTTCTTCGCCAAATCACGCATGGAGACACCTGGGTTGCCTTTCACGGACCTCAACACCTTTCTCCTCAGCTCTTTGTCCCTAGTGCCACTTTTATGATAGATGTGCTCTATCCACACTCAGAGTATCCTTGTAACGTTTCATTACAAGACACACCGTTGACTTTGGGAATTTTAACACTATTGCTATTTTTGAGGCAGACCACGAAGGATCTAGATGTTTGTGCACAATTAATTTTCTTTTCTCAAGTTCCATGATAAGTAATTTCGAGATGCGTCGATCAATCGAGAAAAACTTTTCACCAACTGCTTTTTCAATAAAACATCAACAAATGCCTGCCAAACGTTTTTTGTTCCAACCTCCAGGGACGCGGTGGTGTATTAAACCGTGCGTCCAGATTTACTTTGAATCGAGCTTTAGTATGCTACATTTTCGTTATCGCTAGAGGATTTTTTGTTACGATTTCTGTTATTTTTAATTCATCCATGAACTGGTTTCTAACAACCCTTGGTTATCAAAGCAGCGTAGCTGAAAAACAAAACTTGAAATAATTTTGTTGCTTGAATCTGGTTCGGGTAGCTACTCGAATTTTATCCCTAAAAGTCTTTTGCACAGTTTTTCTGTTCGAAAATGTGAATCTTCTAAATTAATGACGATGAGCAAATGAGTTGAAGTCGATTTCTTTTGGATATCCTAAGTATTGAAGATATTCGTAGACATAAAACACGTATGAATTGTTATTAAAAAACAAAAACATTTTTTCATTATAGTTGTGTTTTTATAGAAGAACTCTTAAGGTTGAATCATTTTTCAGATAGGTCTAATCAGAATCATTCAACCTACGGAATTCCAATCAAAACAAACCTCTATTTGCAATCATTTAGCTTCTCACTTGAAGCCAAAGTTGATTAAGAGTAAATAGACGATTTTGACGTACTACTACCGTGGTTTTGAGTGTCTTGCCAGAGCGCTGAACCCATGATCTCTTTTACGCTTAAGTTCCTTCTCTAAGGGGGGCTTAATTTCAAAGAAAAACTACCTTCCCGACCTGTTCTGACGGCCGATGAGTTAAGCTCTATGACTACGAAAATGAACGAATTATAAACAACAACAACAACCGCTAAATTGAGTGCTCGACATAAACGACTCAATTTCAATTGGGGGATTTGTTGTTCCCCCTTTTCCACTTATTTTTTCTCCTGAAACTCGTATTAGGTAAAATTAAAAATTAAACCACAGCATGCTGGAACCGGAGTTGTACGAAGATTCCGGTCACGACCACTGTGTCGTCTAAAGCACTCTATGCTAGATAGTACCTATCCTATTGTCGGCCGTAGAAACTATTTGAGTTATTTTGTTTTCGTCACATTTTCGTGAGCCCTTTTTCCGCGTTGGGGATTGTGAATCGGTCGCGACTTTAACTTTAATAGGAACTAGTGCGCAAAGCATCAGGTGAAATGGAACTATAATCATGGATCTCGCATAGATGATCTGCAAATGTCCGTTTCGAATTGTTGGAAGCATGAAATTTAGAATTAGATTTCTTGTAAAATTACCGGAATTCAATCAACGTTTCTCATCTTTATACCAAGGGTGCAGACAGATGTTTCCCTCTGTCAACCAACCTTCAACAAAAAGTTAATTGTAGCCGACTAAATGATCTAATAAATGTTGGCTATAAACGCATTACACAACGCAGTCAATGAAAATATGATTAAAATAATGCAAACTTTGCGTAACATCATCTTTCTACTCGGACCAAAATAAAACAAAACAATTGCACAAGTTACGCTGTTTCCCCAGCGCCCGTAATAAACCTATCTAAACAAAGATCAACATTTCATTTTGAAGCTTACTATATTTGGACAGCTTTTACGCTCCAACGGAGTGGCAATCATTTCGCATGTATTGTCATAATTTGCTCTTGGTACAAATCCGTGTTCGCTCTGCCTTTTCTCCGGAGGAAAACCACCCTAACAATTAATTTACATGACAATAGAAAAGTCAGTCTCCGCTTGGAAAACGGCGGGGTTCTTTCACCGTCAAAGTTTATGAATTTGTATTAGATTATAGCTTTATTGGGAGCCGAAACTGAATCTGACAAGGCAGTACAATAACAATAACAATAAGCACTGCGATGACTGGAGTAACCATGGAAGTCGGGCTAATAAGTGCGAAAGTGTTGCCTCCCGTGAGAATAGCCCGTAGACAGACTCGTGAGAGTGTAAACAATCGGCTTGCCTTACATCTAATTAGGTGTAAGGTCAACGGAGGCAGGCAGGTAGGCAGGCAGACACGCTACGCATTATCTTTCTATTAACGAGAGTTGTCACTTTCGCCGGTTGGTTGGTAGGATCATTGGAACAAAGTAGGTGTTGTCGCCGCCGGGCGGCGCTTCGATTTGATGGCCTACTATACTGGCGTCTCTAATCTCTCATTCGGATCGTTGACCTAATGGTTTTCTTTCGGTTCAGTGGTGCAACAATGTATCAACTGTGTACTGGTGCTGTCTGGTTCTGTTTTTTTTTTTGCTTTTCAGGAAGAGGCATGCTTCATGAATTTGTCCGGCTCCGCCGACAACAAGGCGCTGATGCTGTTAGGTTGAAATAAATTAGTGTCACTACCAATTAATAGAATTTAGATGATACATTTGGCGAGACGTGTACGGGGAGATGTGGAAGAGAATATGGAAAAGGAAATCCGTCGACAGATTGGTATCAATCGGGTTGTGCTTTTGTCTGTTCTGACTGGTTAATTGGTCGTCTGAGTGGTGAACAGTAGCGTCAGTAGAGCAAATTTATGTTTTGACGAAGGACTACGTCTTTGTTTTCTTTACTGAGGTACAATTTAAAAAAAATATCTATTGTGACCGTCACGAAATGCGGTCAGGTCTTAAGCGTTAATATCTCAATCGTTCCTCCAAACATTTTCTAAATGTTTGCCCCAATCGATCGGAAATATTTCTACGCGTCAATTCCAATAATTTTTTTATTTTTTTAGTCAGTTCGTTTATTTATTAGGCTCAGGCGTGTGTAACACTTTGCGGAGCCGATATTCAATATTGTAGTTAACAATTTTTCTTTTTCGATTTTAGTAAAGTGGGGTGCCAATTACTCGTGGCTAGCTCGAGGTTAATGGGTCACATTATTGTTTGGAAGGGGCTAGGCAGGTAACTTATTTCAGGTATTTGTTGCTGCTCATGGTTGCGACATCTACCAGATCCTCGGTCCCTGTAGTCCCTTACAGGAACTAAGCTGCAGATGGGTGACCACAGCTTGCTGGGCAGGTACAAGTAGCACGGAAACAAAAGGATAATATAACTGGGACACAATGGCAGGGAATTTACTAGAGTGGATGGATGGAGGATGACGTTACACTCTTAGATCAGACAAACAAAGGAATTTGTAAATCGCTTGCATGTAGGGAAGATCACGCATTCCCAAAGCATCTCTTACTTCGCGGAAGGATTGTCTACCTCGGGCCACAAGGGTATCCAATAGTCGTGCTCTGGAGGCATCATTATCCGTGCAATGCCAAACTGCGTGAGCGATGTCATCATAACCGGTTCTGCACCTACATACATTGCTATCGACGAGGTTAATTCTGTAGAGATGTGCGTCTAGCGAGTAGTGGTTGAACATAAGTCTTGACATCACACGAATGAAACCTCGACGAAACATGAAAAATGAATGACGAAACATGAAACATGAAATTCTTCTTTCAAAAATCTCGCCTTCTTGTGCGCCCACCTTTGCTAGAGAGTCCGCCTTCTCATTGCCTGGAATTGAGCAATGTGAGGGGACCCATGCAAAGGTAATTCTAAATGATCTTTCGACCAACGCACACATCTGCTCCCTTATTTTTGAAAGAATGTAAGATGAGTGCTTAACTGTTTTCATCGACTGGAGGGCCTCAATAGAACTGAGACTATCCGAGAAGATGAAATAATGGTCTATGGGCATGTCGGAAATTATCCCCAATGCGAAATTGATTGCTGCCAGCTCAGCAACATATACGGGACAAGGTTCCTGAAGTTTCCTGAAGTGAAAATTCTTCTATTGCAATTGACATGTTGGTACTTTTCGATGAAAATATGGGGAATTAAAATAGGTCGAAGTTGATCTGGAACTCCTTGAATAGCCTGTTTCATGGAGAGATCATAATCAATGGAGGAACTGTGATAAGGAAAGCGTACACTAGGAGGGTTATAGCATGGAAGGCTAATATCGGATGACATATAGTTAATAAAGATTCGTAAGAATCTTGACTGGGTACTCAATTCGAGCATTTCTTCGAAGTTTTCAATCACAAGTTTGTTACTGATTCCACACTTGATCAGTAAGGAGTGTATCGAATATAAGCTATCCACATACATTTGCGTTGTACGCATGTATTTGTGATGGTTTTTTATGCTCTGAACACTGCATGCTGTGCGTTTGACTGTCAGCTTTCTTTTGTTTACTTGTTTGTGCGGTTCAAATTCTGCGTTTTCAAAATGTCGCGTATTGAAAAGGAAGTGAAAATTAAGGTTCTGGACACATGGCTAAGTGAGAAGGGTATTACTATGCGAAAATTGGCGAAGCGGTTTGGAATTCATCATGCGAGTGTTAAAACCATCATTAATAAGTTTGGGGAACACTATTCTTTGGATGAGCTACCAGGCAGAGGCAGAAAACCCGGTTCTTCCAACCCGAAACTGGAGCAGAAAGTGGTATCTCTAATCATGAAGAACAAATCAATGTCAATACGTGATTTGGCCAAAAAAGCAGGAACGAGTGTCGGAATGATCCAGCGTATCAAGAGGCGAAACCACCTGAAGACCTAAAAGAAGCAGAAAATCTCGAAACAAAGTGCAGAACTGAAGAAGCGAGCAGCAACAAGGGCCCGGAAATTGTATTCGTGTCTTTTGCAGCGTCCGGATGCATGCGTTTTGATGGACGATGAGACCTATGTAAAGGAAGACTCAAAAACCCTTCCAGGTCCACAATACTTTACTGCCGTCGTTGGGGAGGATGTGAGCGATGCGGATAGGTCGATTCAAGTGGAGACATTGGGTCGAAAGGTACTGGTATGGCAAGCAATATGTTCCTGTGGTTTGAAGTCAACCATTTTTTACACTACCGGAACTATAAATGCGGAAATCTATCGATCTGAGTGTCTCCAGAAGAGATTGTTGCCTTTATATAAGAAGCATAGTACACCTCCACTGTTTTGGCCGGATTTAGCGTCGGCTCACTATGACAAAACCACTCTCAATTGGCTTGCGGAAAAGGGTATAGATTTCGTTGAGAAAAACATCAATCCACCAAATTGCCCTGAGCTTCGACCCATCGAACGTTACTGGGCAATCGTGAAGAGGGTCTTCAAGAAGACTGGTAAGGCAGCTGGGAACATGCAGGAGTTCAAAAAAATTTGGGCTCAAGCGTCCAAAAAATGCGATGCAACACTTGTCCGGAACTTGATGAAGAGCATTCGATCCAAAGTTCGAAAATTCGTGAAGGAATAACTTAAATTTCATCCGGTCTTCATTATGTTCAAGTTTAACCTCGTACAATAAAGGATAAATTTTTTGTATGAATAAAATATCGGTTTTCAACATAATTTGAAAGAAAGCTTGTGGATAGCTTATTTTCGATTTTCGATAGATGAGAACTCCCAGAAGCGGTACTGTTAGGGTTTTACTCCTGCCAGAACCTCCAGGCTCATATTATGCGTTGAATGCATACAGCCAAGTGCAATACGTAGACAACGATATTGAATGCGTTCCAATTTGATGAGGTGGCTATTTCTTGCCGAGAGGAAACAAAAAGAGCCATATTCGAGAACTGAAAGAATAGTTGTTTTATAGAGTTTAATAAGGTCTTCCGGGTGAGCACCCCAACATGTCCCGGATATTGATCTTAGAAAATTGATCACTTGCCAATTCCAATAATGAAAACTATTGATTTTAACATTAAACTATTTAAAATAACGCAAATATAAGGTTATGTCTTATAATGCCGATGTTTCAGAGTAAATTTACTAAATTCACAGTATTCTCCTATCACAGACTTCAAATTTAAGTAAGGAACGTCTCCTATGCATCAGTGAAAAATATTTAAGGGAGACACCATAGCATTTTGCATCAGTCTTTTGGCGATCTCGAAGATGTTGTATCAGCGCTCGGCTAAGCTCCGTCAAGTCGTCTGGCACACTATACTGCCTAGCAACATGTCTGGACGTGACAAATTTGCAGTCGGATTGCAGTTCGCACTCGATCGCATTCACCGTTTGCTCCGGAAGGGCACTACACCGAGCGCGTTGGTGCCGGTGCCCCCGTCATCCTCGTTGTGGTGATGGAATACCTGGTGGCTGAAGTCCTCGAGTTGCCAGGAAACGACGGCTACGACAACAAGTTTACCAGAATCATCCCACGTCACCTGCAGCTGGCCATCCGCAATGACGAGGAGCTGATAAAACTTCTCTCCGGTGTGACCATTTCACAAGGTGTTGTCCTTTTCAGGCTGTTCTGCTGCACAAAAAGATCGAGAAGAAAGCCTAAGTTCAATCGCGAACCACGTTCCCCCCGTCAACAAATAAAATCTAATGAACGAACAAATTAATTTGCCCAACTAAAGAGTTTATTTAATTAAAGTTTCTTGCGCTCATCAAAATTTGACATCACTGAAAATAGATTGCAAATTTCTTCCGCGTTATTACCAACATTTGAGTTAAAATGCATTCTGGATAGGAATTTGTCAGATTTCAATTTAGTTTTAACATAATTGAAAAATTAAGACTTGATTTCAAGTTCAGTTTTTGAATTGTGCTCATCAAATGCATTTTTTATGGTTAGACTCAGTTCATCGCAAATACTCAAGTAGTTTGCCAGGTTATTGCTGTTACCATCTCTTTTCTATATTTTGTGTGCTTTTTGCTTCCGATTTTTCAATTTTTTTATTTGTTTATTTTACCAAACTGGCTGGTTTGACTTACCTTGTCGCCTTATTTTTTTGAGTGGTACTTGTTCAAATAATATTTCAAACAATAATTTATAAAAAAAAACCTCAATAGAAGTCTCAATATTTGCTTCGTTCTTAAAAATGGTTTGCCAATGGTTCTGATATGTTTATTTCTTATGATATCATAATTTGCTAGATGATATTGGAAGACCTCTTCATATCCGAAGTTGTCGGGTCTTGTGTATTCGTGGATAAATAAAGAAAACTCAATTGCTGTGTGAAAAGCTTCATTTTTCCATAATGGAAAAAGTGATTCAGCTACACAGAAATCTTCCTCGATATTTGTCAATACAAAATCTAAATGGCAAATTTTGCTGGTTTTTTACATTATTAACTTGGTTGAGCCCTAGACCTGCAGTTTAGTCGAAAATAATCTGCAATGTTTCATTTTTTCCCACGACTGGTAGTAAGATGCACTCATTTTCGGTATCCAAAATGAAGTCAGCACTACGTTGATTAAAATCTCCATATATGTGAACTTTCACTTCTGGGGGAAGTCCAGATATAATTACGTCTGCAATGTGAAAAAACATTATTAGCAGTTTTGAAGTTCGCCTAAGCGGGGATTTTGATCATTGCCAGAGTGTGAAGTGCAAAAAAAGAAGACCAGTGCAATGAAGAAAACGGCCATTTGTTGATCAGAAGCAACAAACAAAGACAACGCGCATGCGCGTGTGAAAAGCTGGCACATGATTTAAGATGCATTCACCACGTGGTGTACAGAGTTTTGTTATGCAGGTTGCATATCTAACGGGCGGTTTAGCAACGTTAATTTTTGCGCCTATTTTGTCGCGAGTGCAAGCAATTATTTACGAATCAACGAATGAACAAGATAGTGCCATTAAGGAGGCGACCATGGGTGAGATCTATCTGATGTTATCTACAAAACAATAATCCTATTTTCAAATAATACTAAATACGTGCCTGGTTTGGAAATTTTACATTTTCAAATCTTGAATTGTATTGCAGTGCCCTTATCCAAATGATATCGGTAATGTTTACATGCGGGGCTTATTGGAAGTTAAAGTAACCTCGGAATGGGCGTGACTCTCCAGACATTCGGAAATGGGTTGGTGGATCTGCAGTAGAGCTATCACTTTCTAGTTTCCGGATTAAAGCTGCTTCCAATGGTCACTTGAAGGATTTTTGCAAACAATTTTTTTTCCATAGTACCATTGCCAACCAATGGGTGTTAGATTGTACACACAAACACACATAAACAAAAGTTGGAGAGATTTTATTTTTGTTAGAAATGTGTACGTCTAGTGACTATTTTTTATGCTTGAAAATTTATAATAATAAGAATAGTCTGCTAGCCTGTTCATTATGTACAATTTTAAACACACATATTCCAAATTTTTGCATAATTTTGTCGCGCTAACAATGCGACTCATACATTACTGGGGTACTGAGGTCTATCTAAATGGATAGTTGTTCCACATAATACTATCGATACATTTGTATTTCTCTGCTCCCTAATTAGTTGTTTGTCATTTTACAATTTACAATGTTGATTTTCGTATATTTTATTTTTTCATTGATTTATGCATTGGAATGCATATATTTATACAAATATGCATTGCAATCAAGGGGTCAGTCAATCTGATCAATTTAAAATCTTCAAAAGATTTCAAATCTTTCAAAAAGATCGGGCCACTGATCGGGCAATCCTTGTAAAACCAACATGCACTTTTACTTCAGTCAATTAAATTCTTTCGGGCACCTCTATTCATTGTTTATGTTTTCAACGTCAATAATGGAAATATTTTCAATCAACCTCTGGCAAATGGCTAAGTGACGATCAATCAGCAACAAACGGGCCAAAAGAAGAGCGACGAGGGTATGGATCATACTAAGAAGGTCTCTAACAGAGATTTGATTCAAACGGATTTGACGGAAGCGGAACCATTGGATTTTAGACCGGAAAGTAGGTAAACTGTATCAATCCGGATAAGGAGACTCGAAACATAACGCGGAATCCGCCGGAAGGCACCCGATATGTGTTCAAGCATCGATTATGTATGGTGACAAATCCATTTTAGAAATCTGACAAAGCCAAAGGTTTGCTCCCGCATTGGGATCCAGTTGTCGGTCGATTGAGTCGCGAGAAGGAGATCAATGAATCACAGGTTATCTTGGCCGAAAAGGACGACGGGCGCTTCGTAGCCATTGAAACCATGTTCCCCCACATCATTTTTCCCTCCCCCTACCCCATTTTTCCACACTCGTCCCATTCCTTTTTTTCCCATTTATGAGTTAGTAACAAATAAATTCAATATAAAAAAAGCATTAAAAAAACAAAATCTCCACAAATGGGCCCCATGATTCCCCCCTTTTTCTGACAAACTTACCTTCGGAGCTTACAACTCCCTTGTTTTGGCTTTTCAATAAGTCGATCAAATCCGGTATTTTTCCCAACTCGTGGAAGAGTTCCTATCTAGTTCCTATTTGTGGCAAAAAATCTGACATACGAAATTATCGCGGTATTGCTATTATCTCTTGTATTCCAAAACTTTTTGAAGCGATCATTAATGAAAAACTATTTTGTCAAATTAAAAATAGAATCTCTACCTTGCAACATGGATTCTTCAAAGGATGCTCAACTAATACAAATTTACTCGAATTCGTTAACTATTCGCTGGTTGCAATGGACAATGGAAACCATGTTGAAGCTTTATATACAGACTTCAGCAAGGCATTTGATCGCATTGATATACCCATGCTTCTATTCAAACTGCAAAAAATGGGTATTGAGCTAAATTTTCTTAAATGGCTCCAGTCTTATCTCACTGACCGACAACAAATAGTGAGATTTAAAGGCAAGACTTCAAATCCTATTCGAGTTACTTCAGGAGTTCCTCAAGGCTCCCATCTCGGCCCTCTTTTGTTTATACTATTTGTAAACGATATTTCCCTCATTTTAAAAAACGTAAAAATTCTTATTTATGCTGACGATTTAAAGATATTTTTAGAAATAAAAAACAAGGAAGATATAAGACTATTCAAAAACGACGTACTCCTATTTTATAATTGGTGCAAAAAAAGCCTTTTGCAGCTAAACGTCCAAAAATGTAAATCAATATCATTTAGTAGAAAGCGGAATACACTAGACTGTACAATCTCGCTAGGAAATCAGGCAGTTGAAAAGTGCGGAAGAATTAAAGATTTAGGTGTTATTTTAGATAAGAAACTAACATTCATTGAGCACTATAACACAATAATCAGTAAAGTAAGTAGCATGCTAGGATTTATAAAACGATTTAGTTACAACTTTCATGACCCATACACAATAAAAACGTTATACGTTTCATATGTGAGGTCAATACTTGAGTATTGTAGCGTAGTATGGTCACCTTTTTCAGTCACGCACGAACAACGAATAGAATCAGTTCAAAAGCAATTTATACTGTTTGCCCTTCGAAAATTAGGTTGGACCAGATTTCCTTTACCATCTTATAAAGCTCGTTGTATGCTCATCAGCATAAAAACATTAAAAGAGCGTCGAGAATTCGCAATGGTCTCAGTTGTAAACGATATCGTTTCGCATCGTATTGATTCTGAAGAACTTTTTATCAAAACTTAATTTTTATATTCCAAGTCGACAATTACGAAATCGAAATGTTTTTACTACAAGCCACTATCGTACAAATTATGCTAAATTTGGGCCTTTAAATCGGATAATGGCAACATACAATATGCATTGCGAAAACGTTGACTTCACAACGACAAAATATAAATTGAAGCAATACTTTAATGATATTTGATAAAAAGCTGCTCATAAATGTACTAGAATGTAAGCTTAATACTGTAACAAATATATTTATATAGATTTAAGAGTGACAAAACATGTAACTAAAAGTCTACACATGATTCAATTAACCAAAAACCCCCCATTTACACCCTTTTCATTTCTTCCTAGAACCTATTAAAAGCTACTGGTTTTAGTATGTGCTTTACTGACACATTGAGTCGTGCTGACGAACGTCGCATCGTGATTGTATTAGCAAGCAGTAGAGATCAATTTAGGCTCTCCCTAAAAAGAATAACTCGTATTTGTTTAAATATATAGTATGGTCACAACATGTAAGAGAAAATATGTTCGAAGCCAGCTAAACCCTCCCGAGTGAAACAACAAAAACCATCATTCATGAGGCGTAATATGAAAACATATAAAAATAAGTAGGCATTGTATTATTTTAAAACACTAAAGTAAACAGCGGCCTGCGTCAAACTGTCATAAAAGATTTTAAATCTTTAGAACATCATCTGATCTTTTTCAAAGATCAGAATCAAAATTGGAGAGATCTGATCCAATGATCAGGAAGTCTGACCCCTTGATTGCAATGCATATATTTAAAGTAAGCATTGGAATGCATAAATTTGATAAATGCATTAGAATACATATATTTGATTTATTCTTATCAATGTATAAACCTACTTTATGCATTCCAATGACTGGAAAGATCGAATATGGTTTTAGCATAGAATTTATGCTTTTTAGTATATTTGTTTTTCTCCGTGTGCGAAATATTCAAAAACATCAGTTTCATTTGGATGTAGACAATAGGTCATATGAATAATGTGAGTAAATGCTTTTACTTTGCTCAAATGCGTACGTCAAACCACTCTCGTCGATATGACAAAAGCAAGAATTTGAGTATTTACTTTTCGAACATTCAAATCCTTATGAATAAAAAGAATAATCTGAGTAAATGCTCACAAAATTTTGAATCACCTGTACAGCATACTCAGTTGAAATCGAGCTAACAGAATCGTGTGTTGCGTGGAAGGAACAACATAAAATGTACGTGGGAGATTTTGTAAATTTATCATTTCCAATGGTAGTTGACGTAAACAGTGGTTATCAAGGTTTTGATCGTTCAGTAAAAGTTTATAAAACACGACGAGAAGGAGACGATGATAACTTCAAGCAACTCTACTGGTTTTTTTTTTTTTCGAGAAAATGTGAACTTTTTAGCACCAACATTTTTGGAAAATGATTCTGAAACCCGAGGAGGAGCATTATCATAATATATACAAAGTATGAAGTTTTTTTGGTGATCCCGGATTCCAAGTAACAAATAAATATTTTTGTGGAAAAGATTTATTTGCATTGTTTGATTAACACCACAACAATCACAACATTGTTTAAATTCACGTCACAACAGAAAAGCCAATTTGAAAAATGTTCCTAGAACTTACCCAGTTCATAGCGATTCTACTAACACAACGCCTCCCATAAACTGGAAAAACTTTCTTTCCAATTCGTTCAGAACAATTTTTCGGTTTCCAGTCTGCTTCCAGTCTGACTTTAATTTGACTCCTTGCCTCATGTTGTTTATTTTCTTCGTCACTTGCTGAACGGACATGTCTTTTTCTGCTTCGCTGGCGGCGTTTGAGATTTTCCCAGCAGAACTTTTCCAAAGGATGCCAGAATATCCACAAACTTCGGATCATCAGCAGTTTTTTTGCCGGTAGTTTCGCTGCCTGTTAGATTCTGATTTCCATTTTCACCTGAATAGAAAGAAAATAGCGTATAGTTAGCATATTTGTAATATTGGTAAATAGAAAAGACTTACTGTGATTCTGTTCAGCCTCCAGATACTTCTCATAGAAGAAATCGTCAGACATCTTCCCGTATTGATATTTCTAACATTTTTTTTTACCAACAATGCTTTTTTCTACCTAAGAAAAACAAGATTTTTTGTTTTGACAGAGCAAATGCTATGTTCGAAATTCGAACTTACTCCGAATAAAGTACAACTATATTCATACGAATTTGAGCAAATGCTCAAACAGTTTACTTTACTCAAACTGGTTTGCTTGTGAGTAATTACTCGTTTTTATTCATATGGCCTAATAGGACGCCGCCAAAAGTGGTTGAATACTGCACGCAACTTGAATTGACGGTTAATCGTTAGTATATTAATAGCTATCGGAACAGTCTATATCTTTAAGAATCCAAGCGTTGGGAATAAAGTCTTTTGGTATGAGACCGTTTGATTAAGTGACCATTTTGCATAACCGTAGAAGAATCAATGTTTGAGCTTCACCCAATCATATTATAGAATGCGACGAAAGATAATCGCAAAAACCGATAAATTTACCCTGGGCTCACACTTCAAAATGCACTCATTTTTCTGAAATCATCGTTTGCATTTATAATTAAAAAAAAATTGAAATGATTCAGTTTTTACGATACAAAAAAAAACCTCGATAGTTTTTCGCAACTTAAACCTTACATAGCTGTGATTGGAATCAGCTCACCGCCTCCTTTTGTTTCCACCATCGGCACACACGCACAAGGAAGGCCATGAAATATTTCGACACGACACGCAACGTGGACAAGACGCATCTCACCTGTTGCTGTGTCTTTGCGCAACAACCTTTGCATTGCCTCGTTTGACCACTCCGAGCGAAGTTGATAGGCAACGGCCCCGGCAGTGACCTTCCAAAGGAAGCCGCAAATCGACCTCTTGCCTGTGTGACCTGGCCTCGTTGCGCACTGCACAGTGACGTGCAGCGTGCCGTTCCGTTCCGATAATTCACGACATGCGCTCGATCTTCCCGCCACTTTCAGCTGCCAGCTTGGCAGGATCATCATTTACCAGCCAGTGCCAGAGGTGCGAGAAATCCATCCCAATCCCAAGCACCGGGCAACGATGGAACCATTATCTAATCCGTGCGGTTTGAACACCTTCCTTTTCGCGCGGCGCACGCTGCCAGGAGATGTCGAACGGTGCACGCAGATGAGCGATGTGAACCCACCGGGCAAAAACGAAATCGCGATCTTGCGCTCGCTGCAATGCAACAAAGCGATACTTTTTGAGTAAAATGGAAAAATCTACCGCAAATGGAAGACCCACGAAGGAATGCGCGCGCGGAATAATTTTTCGCGCAATTTAAATTCAAACGGCCAACGCCGCTCTCTCTCGCTCAAGGAATCGTGGATGAATCGAAGCCTTTTCTGCACGTCGTCGTCTTCGGGTTGGTAGTGGCGGTAATCAAAGGGTCACGTCACACGGACCCGCGCACGAATCAAAGTCCGCAGTCAGCTTGTCAGGAGTCAACGTTCCGGTGCACTACTGGACCCGCTATTGAGGGCAGTGTTATTATGGGTAACGGTTCTGGCAATGGGAAATTGCCGGTTGTTGGGGCGATTGATTACCACCATCCATGTCTTCTCCGGGACCGAACATTGTTGCAATAAAGTATTTCTTTTTATTGAATTCGAAATTGACTTTCCTGGATTCGGATCTATTGGCAAATTTGCCTCAATCTGACCACCCGCGTCGCGGCTGTTCGGTCTGACGATTTGCAATTGATGTTTATTATATGGATATCTAAACGGTCTTGTTCCGGTGAAAAACAGGCCATCAGCATTCATTATCGTTGCCTTCGGATGGAGTGGCAAACGCGTTGTAAAGTAGCATTCGAAACTATGTTGGGACGCAGATAACCATAAAATGGGATAATTTACGCTAACAACTCGTTATCGATGACAAAATCTGCTCGGCACAGAGAAGGGTGGCTAGAGCTGGAAATGGCAAAAAAAAAATGTGAAGTCGTCTTGAAAAGTGTTTCTTCGGGTAATGGTTCAGGAGTTAGATAGTAATTTAATAGAGACGATGCCATAGATATAAAGTTCTCAGACAATAGTTTGAACACAAATTATCAGTTGTAGGTAGGGGCTTAGATACTTGGGGGAATAAATTTATTGGCAGAGTAGAGATCTTGCTTTTGATAATAACATGGAATCATGAGCAACAATGCAAAAAAGTATCATTCTTATCGTGAACAACAGGTTTCCATTTTTTCTTCATTTTGCTTTCAAATTTATTGCTCTCTGCATATTAGTTTCTCGCCAACAGCAATTATGCATTATTATATTGTTTGCATGTTTGTTTTAAATCTAGTGAGAATAGAAAAAGACAAAGTGACAAATGGCAAGGCGGAAGGCTGGTCTGGAATCTAACTTCCGACATTCTGCTCAGTAAACAGAAAGGGTAACCACTAAACTACGCAACCGCGTCAGTATATCATCAGTGCTACTGTAGTCATATAAATAAACCAGAGAATGTTACCATAACTGTAAATGTAATCAATTACTAATCGATGGAATGTTGTTTCCATAAATTCCGTTGAGAACTGACAAAGCAGTAGCAGAATTTTTGACGTAGGACTTACGTCTTTCTTTTCTATTCCTGTATAAGGGCGCCGTTCTAAAATTTCTGAAATCGCAAGCGTTACGCGAGTTTGGAGACTTTGAACGATAATATCTCCTCTCTGGCCCACAGAAATTTTACGATAAGTATTTCTTTCGAGAGGTAGAACACCAAAGCTGGATCCCGGTTGATAACAACATTCATTACATTTGTTTTAACTAATTAAAAGGTACCTTAAAGAAAAATGTTTAAATGCACAACGCTATTGGTCGAAAATGACATCATGCTTGCGCCACGCTCTGATTGGTTAATACTGCCACAGTTACCGTGCCAGCGAATATCAAACATGAGGGGACGACCGACCAATCATCAGTTCGGCGAGCACGTTGGTATAAAACGCCACCCGTGAAAACAAGAAGACCAGAATCATCCCACGTCACCTGCAGCTTGCCATCCGAAACGACCAGGAGGTGAAAAAAAAATTTCCCCGGTGTGACGATTTCACAGAGTGGTGTCCTGCAAACGTCCTGCAGACCAAGAAGACTGATAGTTTCAACCACGAACCATGTTCCTTCCGTAAACAACTAAAATCCGTCCTTTTCAGGACGATCAAATCAATTTACCGATTAAAGATTATATTTGATTGAAATTTCTCTTCAGCTCATTGAAATGTTCATTACCACGCACCGGTTCAACATGGCGTTGCTTAAAAAGCCGCGTTCCGGAGAAAATGGTCAAATCAATCATCTTCGTGGTCAAGAGTGTCATCCGACACTCAAGCGTTTGCCGTGAAGTGAGGGTTCGATTCCCGCTTCAGCCTGTGGAACTTTTTGCAAAACGAAAATGCCCAGTCTAATCCACTGGGTGTTAGGTTAAGTTGTTCGTTGTAATTCGCTCTATGGTCAATGTTCAGTCTGTACAATCTTGAGAGAAAGATGTTGTAAATGTCAATTTTAATCGTAGTATTACGTGCTGCCAAACACTCAGGCCGTCCTGCTGCCCAAGAAGACCGAGAAAAAAAATTTCAATCGCGAGTCATGCTCCCTCTGTTAACAACTAAAACCCGGTCTTTTCAGGACGACCAAATTAATTTGCCAACTAAAGAGTTTGTTTGATTGAAATTTCTCTTGAGCTCATCGAAATGTTCATTACCACGCACCGGCTCAACATGGCGTGGCTTAAATGTCGCGTCCCGGAGAAAATGGCCAAATCAATCGCCAACATCATCTTCGTGGTCAAGTGGTTAGCGGCGTCGCCCGTCGTTCAAGCGGTTGTTGTCATGAAGTTGAGGGTTCGATTCCCCGCTCCACCCTGTGGAACTTTTTGCAAAACGAAAATGTCCAAACTGGTCTACTTGGTGTTAGGTTAAGTTGTTCGTAATTCGCTCTACACCCAAAATAAGAAAGTAAGATTGTTTTTTTTTTCAACACAAATTGATTTTTTTTTCTTTAAGTAAAACAAGAATATAAAAAATAAGATAATAAAAAAAATACAGTGTGTTTACTTAAATTTGAACCAAGTAAATGAGAGAAATAGAAAAAACGATGAGGTGGGCAGTTTATTTTGCCTATCAGTGTATGTGAATTCCCGGTGAAATGTGTGGCACCCTGTGTGCAGCTGTGAGCTCAGACACCTGAGTTCTACTCTGTCTGCGTGAGAACTAGGTGATCGGAAAAAGAGTACAATAAAGAAAGCACTGTTGGATACCCGAGTAGGGAGGAGAATAAAGCGTTGTTGTCTAACGGAATTATTTTCAAATTATTGGATCCAACTTACTCCGAAATAACAAAGTATAACAAAATGCGAGTTCATTTTGTGCTACCTATGAATCACGTAGATGCTACGTGATAAGTATGATGGAAAAAAGTCACATATGTTTTCACGTAACGTTGACGTGTGGATTATTTTGAGTGTATGAAACTTGAAAAATGTAAACAATACACTATGAATGAGATTTGCTCAAATTTTCAGGTTTTTTACTCATACAGTTCAAAAGTTACAGGAGATTTTCGGTGTGCCATTTTTAACTAACACACACTTTAGAACGTTATTTTTGTGACGGAATGGCCGATTATGTGTACAGCAATGTTCAGATTACAGAGTTACAACATGTTATAACAATTTATGAGAACAGCAACATACCCTACACATGAAATTTTTCCTGTAAGAATTTAATCTCAGCAATGAAACAAAAACTATTCCTCCACCTATTCCTTTCGAGTTTGATCCGTCAAGTACCAGTCATGAGGAGAAACATGAAAATATGGCTATGAGTTGGATTGCTTCATTGCGTTTTCACGAACCTGCCGCCTGGTTGGAAAATAATTTAGATAATGGTTTAGTCGTATTTTAGACCTATAATTTTATTCTACGTATGCAAAAGAGTAGATACATACCCCTATGGGAAATTCCACGAGACGGGCCAGTGTGCACTCTCCGGGTCTATTGGCTGTTGGTTCTTGGAACCTACGCAACCCCGTGCTCAGAACGTGAGGCCAAAGTACTTTAATCGTGCCTCTCTATATTTGTGTAGCAGAAAAAAAAAGACACCGAGAGGGCAACGGCGGCAGCCAACTGTCGTATAAATTTTGCCTCCCAAACAGCACGCATGCTAATGATGATCTCTGCGCTCGAGTCTGGATTTCAGAATCGCCATCATAGTAGGCACCGCAGACGATGACGAATCTCGCCACTGCCGTTGCGTTGCCATATGGACAAGTGCCTGTTTACGCTGCAGGGCCATACTTACATCTCGTGGAGTATCTCGTTTTGCAAACACATGCACCTGAGAAGGAAACAACAAAAAATGCATGGCAGATGGGTTACGCTCCGGCCGCTGGGCGCAAGGATTTAAAATGACGCGTATTTCCCCCAGCAGGTAGAGTACATGGAGCCTGACGTGCGTCGTGTCGCCGTCGTGGGTACTTATGCATCTACATACCGTAATCTGGAGGCAAATCGGTTCCTCATCGAACTATATTGATATATTTTTCGTATTGAAATAATGTGCTTGGAGGTTTCTTCCGTCGACCTCTTTGTTTTGTTTTATTTATGCACCTTATTTAATCTCCAATTGTAAGCTGCAAAATATTTTAATGTGTTAATTTGAGCCAGTAAATTCCTAGTAAAATTTCAGTTTGTATAAATTATGGTTCCTTGAATTATGTATTTAAAGATAATTGTTAACAATGATTACTGAAAATAAAAAGTTGCACACTTCGAAAAATGTCTAAAAAATTACATCCATTTGGATACATCCAAACGAAGCGGCTAAAATGAAACAAATTTACATGCGTTCTTCAATTCCTACGATCCTTAAACTGGATTTTTTTATAAAGTCATGATTGTAATTAATAGTAAGGTATAATTTTACATCGTATAAGGCATAATTAATTTATAGTAAGGTATAATTATTTATAATAAGGTCTAAGTAAGGCATAGTAATTTATAGTAAGGTATAATTTTACATCGAATAAGGCATAATTTTGCTTCAAAAATCTAGTAAATCTAATGTTTTAAGGATGTTTTAAATTAGTAAAGTCATCAATTCAAACTCATGTTAATGTTTTGTTTTTTTTAAGAGTGCAGTGCAGATTGGTATAAAATATCTGCAACAATAACCGTAGAATTCACTTAAGTCATTCACTAAAGTTTTGTATTTTCGTGATTGAAAACAGTATACCATAGTTGTAAAATACAACTTTGAATGCACGAAATTTGAAATGCAATTCAATAACATCGAATTTTCCGTAACACAATTATCTCCTCGAAGTAGCCGATCTCTCAGACACAACGACCTTAAACATATCGTAGACTCACTTCCTCCACCCTTGATGCTACTAGGGGATTTCAATTCCAAAGGATGTGCTTGGGGTGAACCAGAGCAAAAACCATATATGAATTGACTGACGAGTTCGATCTTGTGATTTTGAATACCGGTGAGATAACTAGAATAGCGTCCCCCGATCAACAATGCAGCAGATTAGATTTGTCTCTATGCTCGTCAACATTAGCCTTGAATTGCTCATGGAAAGTTAGGGAGGATCCATGAGGAAGCGACCATCCTCCAATAACTGTTTCAATTCAATCTAGCGAAACATTATCAACCTCCACAGCGAACTATGAGCTAACCAAGCACATCGATTGGGATAGATATAGGCAAAAGTTGAGTATGCTCGTTTCTGGCTTTTATAATGCTGAAGACCCTTTAGTGTTACACAACGTTCTGATCGATTCTATCAAACAAACTGCAATCGAACGCCAAACTAAGCCTATTCCTATTAACGGCAGTGTTCGGAAAACCCCTACAGTGTGGTGGGATTGGGAATGTTGAAAAATGTTGACGAAACGTTCAAATGCATTCAAACAATTTAGATCTTCAGGGAGGTCTGAAGATTTTCTTGGTTATAAAAAAAAGTAGAAGCAAAATCCAAACGGTTATTCAGGACTAAGAAACGTGGGTATTGGGATCAATTGGTAGACTCATTTGATAAGGATACTGCCCTTCGATCTTTATGGTCTATCGCCAAGAAAATGAGCATTTTTGTTGAGCTGTTACATTTTTTCAGTTTTTCTTCGTTTGTGAAATTTTCAAAAAAAAAAAGTTTTTTTCTCTTTGATATGATAAGAAGACGATACAATTTGGTGAACCAGGTGGAAAATTTCACTGCTGTTAGCTGGTGAAAGTAGTTTTCTCAATTGTGAAAATGGTATTCCACCTGAGGAGACCGGTGTCGCTCTAGATTTGCGAAGAGAGTATCGGATTGATTGAATGATCAATGATCCATCGCAGTCCAAGAAGGGCGGAGGAAAGTTTCTGCATAAAATTCATTACCTGTATCTAGATCAGCAGCCGTCTGAGGGGAGGTCAGTAGAAGTGAAAAGATTCACATTTTCCGAAAATTCCGCACACGTCATCTTTTGCTTTCCGTGAATAAAATAATCGTCTGCTGTGCTTCGAACGGCAGTAAAAAGAGATGCATAAATCCCGGAAGCAACCGAGAGCGAGCGCTTAAAGACTGTATTCGATGAAATTTGGACACACGCAATTGTTCGTAACTTTTTAGCGTGTGGGTAAAAATTATTGAAATTTTAACTGAATGTATTTCATTGTGTTGTGTCAATTGTGTAATGAGTTTCGTGAAAATCGGTCGAGTGATTTCAGTGACGGCTTCGAATGAAGAAATAGTGCGCCAACAAATTTTGGGCACTCACTTCGAAAACCCAAACGCTTCTCATCGATGGATCGGAAAACAGCTCGGAATCGCACATTCAACCGTATCTCATGTGATCAAAACGTTCAAGGACCGTAAGACAACCAAGCGGAAAAATGGTAGTGGCAAAAAACGTGGCACATCAAATCCGAAGAAGGCCAGGATGGTATTGAACCAATTTAAGCGTTATCCCAACATTTCGATCAGGGATGTTGCGAAAAAGGCGAAAGTTTCAGTTTGTTTTGTGCAGAAAACAATGAAACGTTCTGGATTACATGTGTACAAGGTCCAGAAGGCACCGAACCGGAGCGATAAACAGAACTCGGTGGCCAAAACTCGTGCAAGAAAACTGTACAGGGAGTGGCTCACAAAACCGTTCTGCATTGTGATGGACGACGAGACCTACATTAAAGCCGACACCAAACAAATGCCAGGACAGGAACACTACGTCGCCACCTCTAAGTTGGCCGTTCCGGAGAGTGTACGGAAGAAGAAACTGTCGAAATTCGCCAAAAAATTCCTTGTCTGGCAAGCGATCTGCGGATGTGGCAAAATGAGTCAGTCCTTCATCACCTCTGGGACCGTCAACGGACAAATCTACAAGGACGAATGCCTCCAAAAACGACTTCTGCCCTTCTTGAGATCTCACGATGGCCCGACACTGTTTTGGCCGGATTTGGCATCTTGCCACTATGCCCGGCCCGTCTTAGACTGGTACAAAGATAATAATGTAGTTTTTGTACCAAAAGACGTCAACCCTCCAAACGCTCCGGAACTTCGCCCAATTGAAAAATTTTGGGCAATCATGAAGGCAAAGCTCGTTAAAACTCCAAAACTGATAGAAAATGAACATGAACTAAAGAAAGTGTGGTTAAAAGTAAGTAAGCAAGTCGGTCCTATCATTGCCCAAAATTTGATGAAAGGGGTCAAGGCAAAGGTGCGGGCATTTGGGTTGGGAGAAGAGGTTCAATAAACCAATGATGTCAAAACTTAACCATTTAGTAGTACTTTATTTCCAGAACGTTTGAAAAGAATCGGGCTCAAGGAAAATTGTTGGTGACCTATTTTGTGTGTCCAAATTTCATCGAATACAGTCTTTAGTCAAGGACTTTGGAAAAAAGTGAGTTAGGATTTAATTTATTCAGGTGGTACAGAAATTCTAGAGTAAAACATTGCTTTATCAATCTACATGTAATGGTGTATGAGCAATGTATTATAGTTGTTTGGCATAGGGTTCTCTTTGAAAAAAAAAGTACAGTGTGTTTATGTTCAACGACAACATATTAGTTTGCAGTCTATATTAATTGTTGTTCATTGTTTTTTCCATTGAAATAAACCACCTACACTTGTGAGTGGCCCCAACAGCATCCCTACTGTTGGTATAAATCGGTCTTCAAACTCGAAGTTATAAAGTATTCTGCTGAACTAAACCACCCACACTTGTGAGTGGCCAAAACAGCATCCTTACTGTTATAACTTTAACGTGCATCTCTGTACATAGAAGAAATCGGGAACATAGTTCAAGCACACCGTTTACCAAAACAAATCCCGCTGCAAACCCAACCGTTTTATCCAACATCCCAGTGAATTCTCGTGGAAGTGCAGAGGTGATCTCGGCTTCCAATAAAGCGAGTATCACGTCAACATATTCCTACCCATTCCCTACTTGATCTGCATTTGGGCGAGGCCGGCGCCGGTATTACCTTGGTTTGGGATCTCCAGTTTTTACACACTGAGGATGTATGTTGGTCCCAAGCATCATCTTTTGGTTCTCTGTGTAATAACAGCTGATCTTGCAATAACGGAGTAGCAACCTCGGGCGGTCAATCATGCTCATTCTCATGCTCATGAGAAACCCGAGATTATCACCGTTGACGCACTTGATAATAGTAGTGATTTAACGAAAGATTTTAGCCTTGAGGAATTAGAATCTGCACTATGTTTAGCTGAGAACAATGCTCCCGGAATTGATGGTATCCAGTTTGCTTTATTGAAAAATTTGCCGTTTAACGCAAAACAGCTTTTACTGCAGCTGTTCAATGACTTTTTTGTTTAAATTAAACACCTGTCCTCAAACGTGGTATGAGGTTAAAGTGCTGCCAATTTTGAAACCAGGGAAAAATGCCACAGATTATAACTCTTATCGACCGATTTCACTCTTAGTGTGCGACAGAAAAATCATTGAAAAAATGTTACTAGTTCGTATGGAACACTGGGAAGAACGGCATAACATTCTTTCTGCTACACAATACGGTTTCAGACGTAGACGAGGCACACGTGACTGTCTAGTAAAGTTTTCTACTGCTATTCAAGTAGCATTCGCCAAACAAGAAAACCTAACAGCCGTCTTTTTGGATATTTCAGGGGCCTTCGACGCCATTCGTATCGATCTTTTGTACCAAAACTAATGGAATTTACGATTTCTTGCAAAAGCATCACTGCAGATCATCAGATTAATAGAGCCATTGCCGTTTAAAAAAATCTGAAACCTTACCACTATTTCGTTTCGTGTTACAATGCTCTCACTGAACTTAACGCTCATACAAGTACATACTCATGCTCTACCGACTTTGAAATTGAAGACTTTCTATTTGTTCCTCAAACTGATCTATCATTGCACGAAGAACTCCAAAATTTTACAGATAGCTCGCGTGAACAACTGGCAATTAACGTATTTCGAAGCAAGACAGAAGACTTTTCACAAGAAAATTTATTTTTCACAGACAGATCGAAATCTCTTGATACAGTTGGGTTTGGATTATTCCAAAAGAACACCAGACTCAGCTTTAGACTTGCACCTCCAGCATCAATATTTTGTTCAGAAGCTTTAGCAATTCACCAAGCGTGTAAAATAATTGATGATCTGCCACTAGGATACTACATAATCTGCACAGACAGTATGAGTACCCTTATAGCACTTTCTTCAAGTTTTGTCAACAAGCATTCAAACAGAATTGTCTTACAGATCAAACATACTCTAAAGACGCTTTACGCTAAGGGGTGTGTAGTTAAGGTTTTGTGGGTCCCGGCTCATTGTGTGATAAATGGCAACGAGTCCGCAGACGATCTCGCTAGGAGATCTCTAGGAGGTTTCTTCGACCGTCACATCCAAAACGAAGAATTCTTACCTCTGATTAAAAGTTACATACAAAACAAATGGCAACAAAAATGGACAGAAAATGATCTGGGCAGGTTCTGCCATTCAATCTAACCTAAAATTAATGTCAAACCTTGGTTTAGTCAGCATGACTTTAACCGAAACTCAATTAAAAATATGAGAAGATTAACAGCCAATCACTTCTGCCTCTCTTCTCATCTGTATCGAATAGGTATGGCTCAGACAAACGTTTGCGAGTGTGGAAACGGATATGAAGACTTCGACCATGTTTTGTGGCACTGCCGACGATTCGATGACCATCGCAGAACAATGACGGACGAATTACAAAAACAAGGAATCAAGACCTCAACTTGTATTAGAGACATTCTTAGCACTAAAAACACCAAGATTTTGACTATCATTAATAGCTTAATAAACAAAGCCAAAATTATTATAAAGAGAGACTAAACTTTGCTGACCATGCTATTGTAATCGAAACTGTTTTGAATTAGTGTGATCCGTTTTAGATTTTTTTTTCATAATTATTATATAAGTTTTCGCTACTCGGCGCCGTTACGCTGTAATTGCTATTGTGCCTGCTAAATAAAAAATGTGGTTTACAGAAAAAAAAAATAAAAAAAAGTAATCGATCTCTTGGATAAGTTCTATCAAATTTCTCCTATTACCCGAACAATCTAACTTACCCCCTGTTACGGTATCCGCATTTTCCATACTGCGAGAAGATGAGCGCACCTTCGCATCTAATGCAAAAAGCATAAATCTGACGTTTTTGAACGACGTCCGCCCCCGTCTCCCATCCAACTTCCCTTTCCCTTCCCTTCGAGCCGGGTCGAGATGGGCCGAGATTAAATTCGAATTTGTGAATTTTCATCCATGATGATGACCACATCCCAGACCGAACCAACGCAGCCAGCCAGCAGATCTCTAATGGAATTCAATTAAACGTCTTTTCCGTCTAATAGCCGACTGACCGACGGACGGCCCAATAAAGACACCGACCGGGACACTATGCAGCGTGTAGGCATACATATGATGGCCAAACCTACTCTTCTGTCCGGATTCTTCTGATCGTCCCAGACGGGCATGAGTGGTTCGGAGTGGTGGACCGATAGACACACATGGTCAGGTGTTTGAGGCCAAGCAACGCATGTAGAATAATCTCGGTTCGGTTCGTGCTGTCGGCAATGGGTCATTGGTCGGGTTCAGGTGGACAGCTGGTCGGATAAGTGGATTTCGGATGGAATTTTAGGTCAATTAGTTATATCGAGCTTTGCGGTGTTTGTGTTGAGTAAGGGGAGGGGGGTGTTTGTACAAATAGAAAATATGCACTGTTAAAGTAGTGATTCCCGTTCGGGTGACGGTGTTTAATTCTCCACAGCAATTCATTTATTGTATTTATTGGACTAATTGCCATTGTGACCGGACAGCTTTCGAAATAATTGAGCGAGTGGAAAAATACAAGTTTGATGTTTAGATTTTTACATTAATTAATTCATCTCACGAAACAACTAAGCTTGCTATCGCTCATTACAGCTAATTTTCGACTAGACGAAGACGACGGATTCCCGGTCCGCTCAAGGGAATATTTCAGTTTGGACATTTTCCCGACTTTCCTAGGCAGTGACTTTCAATATGCTTGTCAGAAAATGTGTAATTTCGTGCATTCGTTTTGGCATCTAAAACTCTCAATTAATAACTGTGGAAGGTTTATTTAGCACACAAAGTTGAGAGCAAACAAAAAGCTTATTGCAAAAGCGAGGATCGGGACACCAAGAAAGTATCGAGTACGGACGACCTGCACTGTTCCTGAAGATTTGCTCTGTCACGTTGGCGGTCCCCATCGCTCTTGTATTCAACCGCTCGCTCCGTGAGAGGACATTTCCGGCGGCATGGAATCCGATCCATAAATCTATCAATTGCAGCTCTGTGACCAATTATCGTGGCATTTCCATATTATGCTGCTTGAGCAAGTACTTTGAAAAGCTCTTTCAATGTATTATTGTACAAAGCAGCTTCTTCAACTATATCCGAAAGTCAATATGGCTTCATGAAGCATCGGTGTACTACAACTTACCTAATGTGTTGCGTCACCGCCTTGTCTCGCGAAATGGAATGCAGACGACAAATAGATGTCGATTTCGCGAAGGCATTCGACGCTGTACCGCATATCCCAGTCGTTAACAAAATGAAGCACATGGGTTTTCCTGATTGGTTTACGGAGTGGTGGTGGTTAACTCTGCACGATCCCGATCATTCACGTCCAGCATACCTCAGGGCACTGTCCTTGGGCCTCTGATTTTAAATATGTTCGTGGACGATCTGGCTCTACTACTGTCATCGTTGCTATAATAATCTGGTGGAAATGGAAATAAGGTGTGGCCCAGTTAGAATTGGAACAAAGACTATTGCGCATATTTCGGATATACATTAACAAAATAGTATTCTGTTTCAACTAAAATGTTCGATCTTATGTGTGAACTTTAAAGGGAAAATACAAAAAAAATTAATCATCTCGATTTCGAAGAAATTTGCGGACTTTTCCCGGAATACGTTTCATTAACCGGCGCACATTATTCTCATCCATCGTTATGGCAATCCTATTCCACTTGGTTCTCAATTTATTGATGTTTTTGACGACACTGCCATCCACCTTCAGCTTCCTGTTCATAATAGCCCAAAATCTCTCTATTGGTCTGAGCTGGGGACAGTTTGGTGGGTTGAGTTCTTTCGGTATAAACTGAATCCCGTTGGATTTTTACCACTGTAGCACTGTTTAATTGTAATGACAGCTTGCAATATCTGGCCAAAACATGACAGGTTCATTGTGGGATCTGAAGAATGGCAATATTCGCTTTTGGAGACATTGCGTTCTGTACAGCTCTGAATTAAATGTCTTATCAGAGATGAAAACCTTGGTCTTCCTACCGCAGCTACAGATGCATTGCCAAATCATGTATTTACTTGCAAATTTATCTGCAAACACAAACTTGAATTTGGCAGGAACATCTAACTGTTTGAAATCGGCCATTACATAGGTTTCATCATTAATGAGGAGACAGCCATTGAATTTTGTCAACACCTTGATGACTTTATTCCGCAGTTGACGGTTGACAGTACCCGCCCGAGGCTTGCTTTGAGGCTTGCGATCCTTCGACAAAGTTTCTCTGTACTTTTCCAAAACACGCCACACAGTTACACTTTAGCATGTTTTGGCCCAGACCACGAAGGGTTTTCCAAATGATTGCGCACAATTATTTTTCTTCTTTCATCTTCCATTTTGTATTTCTCTGAAACACGTTCGAACTGCACCGCGAAAAAAAACTTCTGATGTTGTTATTGTTATAGGGAACACATAAGATGTCATAGTTTACAAAAAATGTTTGTTCCAATACTAAATGGGCCACACCTTACAAGAATTTGTAGATACATTTTTAGAGAAAACTTAGATTTATCAACGCATAACTTTATTGCCGAACAGCGAGGCAGGTTTTTAAAATACCTAAAAAACAATTTAAAACCTACTAATAGTATAATTATTTGTGATTTTTCTGATTTTTTTTTCTTTCGTTGTACAAGAAGCAGTTCAAGAATTTCATTGAATAATGCACAATGCACTATCCATCCTTTTACTATATATTACAAGGATGATTCTACAGATTTAAAGTTCACAAGCTTTATAGCTATAGCTGAATTCACAAAACACAATCATGTTGCAGTTCGTTTATTTAGAACAGATTGTTAACAGATTTATAACAGATGTTAAATACATGAAAAACAAGTTGCCTGATCTGAATAAAAAATCGCTTTTTCTCTGATGGATCGGGAAGCAAATACAAAAATAAAATGACAGCTTTTAATTTAAAGACTGTATTCGATGAAATTTGGACACACGCAATTGTTCGTATCTTTTTAGCGTGTGGGTAAAAATTATTGAAATTTTAACAGAATGTATTTCATTGTGTTGTGTCAATTGTGTAATGAGTTTCGTGAAAATCAGTCGAGTGATTTCAGTGATGGCTTCGAATGAAGAAATAGTGCGCCAACAAATTTTGGGCACTCACTTCGAAAACCCAAACCCCCTTGTCGTTAGCACAGTGGGGTGGAATTGGTGTTTTTTTAAGATGCCAAATGAAGACCTAAAACCGTGTGCAAATAATGAAATTGCACGAAAACTAAAAGAGATAGATTTTTGATGTCAAAGAACGAATCATAGAACATAATAAGAGGCTCAGTTTTGTCAAAAACATGATCAAGTTTATCATGCATTTATTGGAAAAAATCTGCAAAAATGTCCGAAAAATCACCAATTTCAAAATTTGTTACTCATAAAATGTAGCTTGTCTCATTCAACAGCCCAATTTTTTGATAACGATTTCAAGCAAATTTTCATAGCTTTTGTATAAACGTTTTTACAGGGTGTTAGGTATATACAGGGTGTTAGGTTCCCTAGTGCAAATATTTTCAGGAACGATAGGGAATGATATTTGAAGAAAAAAATTGTTCTAAAGGGCGAACACGAAATTATTGCGACACATTCAACAGGGCATAACTTTTTTACCATTGGGTAAAAATCAACCAAATTTTGCACACTTTCTCATTGATGTGTATTGTTTACATGCTGTCAAACTCGAAGTCGTGTTTTTCGATTCAACGAAAATGGAGGTGAACCAACGCGAGTCGAGAGAACAAATTCTTTCCAAACACCTGGAATTTCCTGACCTGTCGCACCGGCAGTTGGGAAAAATGTTGAACATTCACCATTCAACCGTCTCCAGAGTGTTGAAGCGGTTCCAGGAGCGGTTGACGTTGGACCACGGCAAAGGAGCTGGAAGAAAACCGGGATCGGAGAACAAAAAGACGGAGGGAAAGGTGAAGCTCCCAACGTCTCAAGCCGTGATTTGGCTAAAAAGATCGGCATGTCGCAGAGCTACGTCCAGAATGCAAAGAAGAGAGCTGGACTACATACATACAAGGTACAGAACTTCCCAAATCGCGGTGAGCGGCAACAATCGACGGCTAAAACTCGGGCACGGAAGCTCTACGACAAGATGCTGACAAAATATGGCTGCTGTGTGATGGACGACGAAACGTATATAAAAGCCGATTTTAAGCAAATTCCGGGGTTGGAGTTTTTCACCGGCAAGAGCACGTTCTATGTGGACGACAAATTTAAGAAGAAGAAAATGTCGAAGTTCGCCTCCAAATATCTCATTTGGCAGGCCATCTGCTCTTGCGGACTGAGGAGTGAGCCTTTCGTGACAAAGGGCACAGTAAATGGCGAGATCTGCAAATCTGAGTGCCTCGAGAAGCGCCTTTTGCCATTCTTGCAGCAGCACGACGAAGCTCCGCTATTTTGGCCAGATTTGGCATCATGCCACTATTCTAAAAGTGTCCTGGAGTGGTATGAGGCCAATTCTGTCCATTTTGTTCCAAAGGACATGAATCCGCCAAACTGTCCGGAGCTGCGCCCGGTGGAGCACTACTGAGCAATGATGAAGCGGGAACTTCGGAAGAGCAAGAAGACAGTCAAAGACGAGAAGGACATGTTAAGAAAATGGAAAAAAAAAACTGAGAAACTTGTACCGGATGACACTGTAAATGGAGGGCATCAAGCGAAATATTTTTTGAATTACAGCCAATTTAAGACTAACATGTACCAAAACATTAAAAGTTCAATAACTCCGTAAACTTAGAGATTTGACCATATGCGTAGAACAATTTTTTTCTTCAAATATCATTTCCTATCGCCCCTGAAAATATTTGCACAAAGGACCCGAACACCCTGTATAGTTAGCATGTACACGCAAAAAAAAACCGCAGTAGAAAATACCATTTCGAGGGTTAAATTAAGCGCAAACACCAACAATTTTCAGCTGACTATAGATGTGTTTGATTTTACCATGCCTGCGAGTAGATCGACCATAGTGCGGTTGATATCAATATGAGGTCTGTCAAATATACCACAAATGTTGAAGTTGTTTGTTTTGGTTTTACCATAAACGTAGTAAATTATCGCGCAAAACTTTTCAAAAGGAGCTATCTAACAATGAGAGGTTCTCTAGTAAACAATTCTCTTTCGTTAATAACTAAGTTATCCCTACATTTTTCGTCGAACATTATGCAAGGATAATGTAGTTGTCCGTACCATGATCTTTCGATCTGTGGATATAAATCGGTTGAAATTATTATAATGACACCGTAATAAATGAAAGAGAACGAAAGTTTTGCGAGAAATCATGGTTTCAAACTTTACGCAAAATGTTGCTGGTTAAATTTGCTGGAAATACTCGTTATTTGTTTTTAATTTCCAAATTAAAGGGCCACCCTAATGGAAAATGAAGTAATCGCCCAAATGAAATATCACATACAATGTGTTAACGGTGTCTTACGATGATAAAGGAGTGAGCCACCCTGACAAATCAAATGTCAACAATTTTGGATTTCTTTTAATTTTTTTTCACTAAAAGAACCATCTCAATAGAAGCAAGTAAACCACTCCAATGAAATAGCACTGATAAAATGTTAACAATACAATAAAAACGAAACCTGTAATGTTTCATCGACTTAACAAACTTTACATTACAAACTGACAAAATTTCATCCAAGCAAAGTTGTGTTAGTTTTATGTATGTTTTATGTACTTTTATTACTCGGAAATGAAGAAAATATGTACAAAAAACTTGTGTTGCACTTCCTTGTCACCTATCCCGGTATCAAATTATTGTCATAATTTGGTTACGTCAAAACATATTTTATTTTCATCCATATTTTGATCACGGCAGTTAGTGTTGTACTTCCTTGTACGTTATTGTATTGGTACGTTCTATTTTGACTATTCAAAAGAAAACATTAATGAAAATATCTTAACGAGGTGTTGCATGTCAATTTTTTATTTCAAATTTCCAACTTAAAGGGTCACCCTGATGCAAAATGAGGAAATCGCCCCAATGAAATATCACATATTATATGTTAACAGTGTCCTACGATTCTAAATTTTTTGGTTTTTGTTTTTAATTTTTCGACAAAAAGGACCTCCTTTATGGAAAGCAATTTAACCACCCTGATGAAATATCACATATTAAATGTTAACAATGATCTACGATGACACAGGAGATGTGTAAATACTATTGTCTTCACTATTCCATTCAAATTCTCAATTATTTTTCAAAGGACCACCCTAATGGAATAAAAGTGAGCAAACCCTAATGAAATATCATGAATCTAGTATAGACGATGGCCTACGATGATGAAAGAGGTGTTAAAATAATATTGCTTCCAATGTCCCATTCAAATTCTGATTTTTTTTGGATTTTTTTTTTTAAATTTTTTTTTGACAAAAGGGATCGCCCTTATGGAAAATAAGTGGGCCATCCTAACGGAACATCACATATTACATGCTGACAGTGGCTTATGATTATTTAAGAGATGTGTCAATACTGTTATCTTCTATATTCCATTCAAATTAATTTTTTTTTTTTATTTTTCATCAAAAAGGACCACCCTAATGGAAAATAAGTGAACCACCCTAATGAAATTTCACACATAATATGCTAGCAGTTGCCAACGATGATATAGGATATGTTTCAATACTATTGCCATGAATATCTCAGCAGTTGAATTCAAATCATTCAAGTAAAATGAAATCCACCCACCATTGTCCCCCAGCGTACCGCGACACAGGGGTACCCCTCCGTACCAATTCCTATCACCCCATCACACCCCATTCAAATCTCCAGATCTAACCACACCCAAAAATAGAAAGTAACCAAAAGAGACAGACGAGAACCGGGGATGAACAGGCACGAGCCCGAAACAAAAAATAAAAAAAATAAAAAAAAAAAAACCAAGCCCATTTAATTCAAAAAAAAATATAGACCCAACACCGGTCTTCGACTTTTCATGCATTTTGAATTCCTTCGAAACATAACAAAAAATTTCGATTTCAAAAATATCATGTACTCCTCCCCTGTGAAATGTTTCATGGGTGGCAAAAATCTAACAAACATTGTTCGTTTTGTGAATCCAATTAACGAGGTCCGATTGAGCTCATGTTTTGTAGGTTCATTTGAGGAAAAAAAACTTTTGAGCCCTTTTTTTTTTTTTTAAATTTTGGGCCCAACTTTGGATTGGCACCCTAATATATATACAACAACCCTGTCGCCCCGCCTCGCGCCCCCACACTCCTCCCCCCGCCACCACCACAACCACCCCCCCCCACGTCGTTTTCTCACAATAAGTTTGCCACACCCCACCAGCACCCCCACAGCGTGCGCACTTGCAGAAAAAAACCAAAAAAGAAAAAAAAACCGAAAAAAACGAAACCCAAAAAAAACAACCGAAACAACAAAAACAAAACAATATTACCATTTATACATTTTAATGTTTGTAGTATATAATATTACAATATGTTGTATTTTTGTTCTATAGTTTTTACTAATAAATATTTATTACAATAAAAAAGGTTGGTAGTTGCCCCCATTTTATTATTAGAATTTTTTTTTTATTCTTGTATATAACCCCATAATATAACAAAAAAAAAAAGAAAATAAAGAGAATACAACTACCTATTCAGCATAATGTTATTTGGCCTATGCCATATGGTTAAAACTGTATAGAATACTGTTCACTTATATTTATCAACTTTATGGTTATTGTTACAACAATATGGGAAATAGTTATCAATAATATGGGGAATTGTCAATGAATGGTTTTTAATTATGCGTGGAACCACGAAGGACATTTTATTTATTATATAACGCTTGACCTAAATGACGTTTCGATCTTTGAATCTGCTGTGGTATTAAACATGTCCCACATTCAACACACGGCCATTTTTGTGGAGGAATGACACAAATATATTTATTTGTTCACCTAGTCAATATTTAAACTTAACAAATATAACTTAACCCAAATAACAAATATTCACTGTTCTTTGGTCTCTCTTCTTACCAACTCGTACATTTAATAATTATACTTGACTTTTATGTGTTGATTTATTTTAAGTTTTCCTGATTTTTCTTGATTGAAAGTAACCAAATTTTTGGTTGCTAAAATTCCCTTCATCATGTTTGTCCCAAACCTGTTCCAAGTTTTAGTTTTGTTTGTATTGTAAACGAAAAAAAACTCTTTTCACCGTCACAGATGAATGAGGAAGAATTAATAAATTTGGTTTCGAATTCCGTAGATTTGGAAAAGCAAATGAAATGTCAAATCTTTTCAATGCTAAAACCTTTCCCCCAAAACAACGTGGCATCATTTTCATGCTTCAAATCATCAAAGTCGATGTTTCTAAGTTCCCGGAATTCAGTATCAGTATCTTGATACTTATCATCTTTGTTTTCCCAACTAATCTGTTTTCCTCTTGTTCACACTTCTTTAATTCAAATGATTCACTAGTGTGCGTCGATAAAACTTCAAAAAGCTGCAGTTGACAGATAGAGAAAGTTGATTTATAAACGCTAAAAACACAGTAGCCTTTTTAAGGGGATAGGAATCTTTCCACATTCAAAAAAAAGTCCTACAATTAATGGGTAAAGCAAACAGGGTTGTGAAAAAAAACTGGAAAAAACTGGACAAAAGACAGAAAAACAGGACGATTTGAAGATTTAACTTTTTGACTGGATCCCGTAAAAAAAACTGGAAGAATCCAGTTTAAACTGGAACATTGTCATCCCTGGTCATAAGTATTACTCTTCTGGAATTGCGTTCTTCTCTTTATGATAGACTTGTCATCTTTTATTGCAGTATTTCCCCATATCAGGAGTGTTTTATTTGGGAGTTCTTTTTTGTTTCTTCTACTTTTCATGATATTACCTCTATTTTCGGTCGCTGAATCAAATTTTTGTGTGCATATATCCATAAACTCTCTGCGTGGACAATTTTTTTATAAAATCTGACACCCTTTGGCTCAAATTTATACGATATTAAAAAAAAAAAAAATTTCCCCCCTGCAACCGCTGTTTGTTACTTAAAATCAACTTGATAAGTGAAAAACTGATCAGACAATTTACTATCAAAGGTAAAGCTGACAGTCGTATATGGCGCTCCTTATGTAAATTGGAGCACTCTAAGCACCGAAAAATAACAAAAAAAAGGAAGAAAATGAATGACGAATTACACACAATTTGAAAAGAAAGCAGAACGCAATCATCCATTTGAACATGGGTTTGAAGTTTCAAACTCGTACCTCACATTTGATCGCCAATTGTACTACTTATTAAGGTCCGGCATCATTGACTGAACAACTCATAAAAGCAATGAATTATGCCACTTCTGTCATGTTTTATTTTATACAAATTTGATGGGAAACTGTTGACATCAAATATGAAACTCTAACCATCCAGAGTAATGTACCTTCTCAATAATAAAATACCGTCCGGTCAGCACGGGACCCTCCCCTCGACATCTGATGTGTCATTTTTGCGGTAATAACCAAATGGGCCCCGTATTACCACATTCATCTCTCGATTCCAATCTCGGAATTCTCACAAGTCAGCATAAATAACTGCCCCGTTGGTTGTAGGCATAAGGTCGATTTCGCATAACTTGTGCATATGTTGGCGGTACGTGCACAATTCACATTAGATGCAGTTTTTTATTAGTCTACCGCCCAGTGCCCGACGATCGTGGGCCACGTATGCTGGGTACGTTACTGGGGCGTGTATGATCGAATCCCGTTGTACCAATCTTTGATTGCTGGTGGCTACCTCCGTCGAGGGAAAAACTGCCACATGAACCTATGAACTTTAAAAGCTGTCTACTGATGGTTGATTGCTACTGGTGCTGTGTTGGATTGACTGGGCATTTCTGTGCCACACCAGGCTTATAACCGCACTTGTTAAGACTGCAGTTATTCTTCAATTTTAGTGTCTGTTTTTTAGTCTTCTCAAACCATGAAGCCGGTTTTTATTCTGGCTGATCATCTCGGTAATCAAACACAGATTCCTCCTTCCACACCGTGGGAAGCTTATCCCTGCCTAAATGTTCACCGTCCCACCGTCAACACTAGAGAGATTAGTGTGAAAATCGAGTAGGCCCATGCTGCGCGCGGTTATCTGTGTACATATCCTCTTCCTACGACTGATGCAGCGGCGATATGTTTTGCGACGTGATAATGATGCTTCCTTCCTATGCCATTATGCCATTCACGCTGCGACTGCACAGTTACATAGTGACTTTGGTCGGGCTTCGGCAAAAGCCGATTTCCTCCCTGCTGCTGCTGGCCGGTGTGATCCACGGAGGTGTATTTTTTCCTCACTCGCGTCGTGATTTCCTTTGAATGGTAAACCGCAGCGCAGGTTTGTTTGTTTGCTCACGCGCATCATCATCATCATCATCATCGTCGTCATCTTGGGCCATGGGAAACGGATAAATATTTTCGAGCGCACGCCCCATGAATTAAAATTGACCGAGTAGGCTGGGAGGTGCGCACAGATGCAACGGTGGGGATGGTATATTGCATTCCATTAGTCATAACAATGTGCAAAAGTGCACGCTTCGAAAATAATATGGTAGGGGTGTTTTCAAAACGGAAGGATGCGTGCTGCTAATTTCTCTCACCTTGTTGTTGGATGGTGGCTCATGTGTGCTTAAGGCTTAAAAGGTCGTTGAACCGAAGTGGTCGTCATACAAATTTTAGCTTAAGTATATTATTAAAGCATTTGTTTTTTTCGCGAATCACCGAAATCGCCCATGTTTCCTGGAAAATAGAAATAGAAAATAGAAAAATAGAAAACAAATCATATTCAGTTTTGCCAATTCAAAACATAAATTCGACATGGAGTTTTCATAAGGGCCAATGTCGCAAACGTAAACAATAGCTTTTTCCGCAAATTTCTCGAGAATGCTAACTTAATCATAGTGAATTAGCACGATGATTGTACAGAAGAGGTCATAAGCGAGTTTATTATTCTTATTGATTCTGTTTCCTGCAACCAAGTGCAAATATATAGACCTAGATTTTAAAGAAAAATACCACAACCGTGCCAAAGTGAATTTTGATTCGGTGTGCAGGCCTAGTTTGTAAATTAATCGGTGCAAGAAGAGTGTATTAGACACAGATATCATGTTACTACCGGAAAGTTTCCGACACGTCGGCGACGGCCGGGCTGATGTGGACGAGTGCCGACGGCAGCAGCTGCGGGTCCAGCAGGACGTGGCCAACTAGGACATCGAGGAGAGCCGGTTTGCAAAGCAACAAATTATTTATTTCTACCATATTTGGAAGACAATATCTAATATCCTGTTTTATTTTATTTTATTTTATTTTGTCTATTTTGTTTTGTTTTTTGTTATGTTTGTCTATTTTCAGTCATATTTGAGCGGTCTATTGCTTTTGACGGATGGTGTAGGTATGTACTTTCAGCGTATCGTTAACCAAAATTGTTTTAACGTAGGACTACGTTTCTCTTTTCTATACCGGGTGTCATTTCAAAATTTTGAAAAATGAGAGCGTTACGCAAAAGTGAAAGGTTTTTGAACGCTAATAACTCTCGTTCGACTGAACAGAATGACTTCATTTATACACCATTTGATCAGAAAAAACTTACAAATGTTTTGGATTAAAATTTCAATTAAGTGACATTAGTATAAGTAGTTCAATTTTTTACTTATAAAATTACCTACTTTTGCTCCCATACAAATTAGCATATGAACGGGATGAAAATATGGTTTTCCCTTTTCGGGTCCTCAAAAACGAGTAACAAATGGTTCCAATTGTCTTCTTCATTTTATTTCATTTCTTTTCATTCCATGTTAATACAGAAATAGCCACACTCCTCAGCTACAAAATTATTTTTCTTTGTTGCCAGTGTCTGGTTTTATAACTGAAGCCCGTCCCCTCTTATGAAATTTGCTTCGTACTGCATTCTCGTGCCTCTCTTATTTGTAGGCAATGCTATCAACACCAGTATAAAGCACACAATTTGAACCAAAATGATTTCATTGGGATATTCAAGTTCAATTGAGCTGCACGTACGGTTGTTTTTGCTTCCTCGTTACGAAGATTTTTTCTCGGTTTTTCTTTATCTCATCCGTTTTCTTGCGATTGCGTGTCTGGCTCGCAAATTATCGCCTGCGCTTCCTCATCTACAAATCAGAAGTAAGCACTGCAAAGTTTTGCAAGTTTCCCCGTTCGACCTATTGCCATGGCAATGGGCAGTAAAAATCGATAATCCGCGTGGGCGGCATCTACTTCCGAAACCTTACCGGAGCCGGGCACCTCCCAGCGCAAAACGATGTTTGTGACAACTAGATTAATAGAATCATCCCAACTATCTTGCCGTCGGCCATTCATAGCGACGAGCAGTTTAATAAACTACTATCCGGATTGAATACAGCACATTATGGTGTCCTGCTGACCAAATAAACCGAAAATAGAAATTAATTTCTTAGGCGTTTCATAACCATCGTCCTTTTCAGGACGGCCAATTTAATTTTGCATTAAAAGAGTTTGCGTTTAAGTGAAATGTTCGTGATTTATCCTGAGCAACCTTTGCATATTATCAAAAATAAATAAGGAATTTTTGGATAGTTTGGTTAGGTAAAAAGTCAATTTGAGCAAAATTCGACAGAGATTTTTCACTAAACCCAAACGGGGGTAGTTTTTTCATTCCTTAAACTGCACCGAAAGAGCAATGGCTTGGCTTGTAGAAAATTTCATAAGAAGGGACGGGCCAAGCAATATAATAAAAATATGTCCATATTAATCAACCATATGTGTTATGATATGTATATATATGTTAGTATGGCTGAGTGGTTACATCAAGAAGTCGCAACGCGGTTCGAATCTCGATGACGATTCTTGATTTCTCTTTTTTTTTCTTATATGAGCCATCATCGGACTCTATTTTCACACTCATCAACTTATACACTTAACCACCTCACGCACACATTGGATTTATCGAAGCAAATTGTATGAATTTTTGCCGACAGCCAGTATTGCATGTTTTCTCCAAGTCAAGATCTATACACAGAAAAAAATCTTGTAGTAGAAACTACCATTTTACCCGACTATGCCTTTTTTAAAACAACCATGAAATTTCCGTCAAATTCACTACGTTTATGGTAAAATCATCAACATTTGTGGTATATTTGACAGACCTCATATTAATATCAACCGCACCATGGTCGATGGAAAAATTTTAACCCTCGAAATGGTAGTTTTTACTGCGGTTTTTTTTTGTGTGTGTAGGGAAATATGAAACAAAATCATGCGAAATCGCAATACAATCTTGCTTTTTGGGGGGGGGCTGAACCAACTATAAAAAACCACAATAAAAATGATGTAGAAGGAGATGTTCGCTCATCACCATGGGACACGAAGAGTGGACAGTAATGTTTGCTAGAATGAAAGATATGGACAGAAAGTGTTGAAAATTCCGTCAGTGTACGGTAGGTTGAAAATTGAATAGAATAGAATAGTATTGAAGAATTGAGCGAAAGGGCATGGGTAAAGTAGTACTCGAACCAAGGACGTTACCTTTGCCAAACATCCCACTGCGGGGTAGGTTGAGGCACAGATACATCTGCCAGCTCAACTGTGTTCTGCGTTCAAATATTTGAAGAAGTTCGTTTGATATTTAAGCGTTACAAATCACGAAAGTGGTAAGGAGTGCGTTATTTCCATTAGATTTTTATTCTTGTCATGATTCGGAATATGCAATGCAACTGAAATAACAATATTGTTTAGAGTGCATGTTCTTTCTTCAAATCGGTAAGGGCATCTTCAGCGGCGGTCTATTTTTAGATCAACTTTATACCTGATTTGCATCAGCGAAACTTGAATAGAACTAGCTAAAATAGACCAACTTTGCGTTCCCCGCGCCGGTGTTGTATTTCTTGTTGTTAAACCCGCCAACACCTGTCATCCTGTCGATCATTCAACATCAGAGATCAGAAGTTTTTTTTCAGAGATCGCAGATGTTTCACAAACATTTTGCCATTGATTGGTTTGACGAAATAATTTTTAATGCCAGTAGTGCGTCGTTAGCTGACGACAAGGAATACTTGTTCTTTCGTTTAGCTGAAGGTGAGTGTGTGAATGCATGCACTTCATTAAAACGATATTAGATAATACTGGTTTGTAGTTTGGCAGCGGATAAACAAGAAGCGAAAAGGAGAGGGTCACGTCCTGGATGACGCACAGTGGGGCAGATCATTCAACTTTACGGACAAAACCTCCTAACTCCTAAATTTCAAGTCATAGTGATTTGATGTTTTCGGCAAAGTTGTTCAGGTGAATCATATCTATCTTTTGGCTTGATTTCTTTTATCTAGATCACTATTTTTTTATCTAGATCAGCGCTATATTTTTAGGGAAGCCTGCTATAAAAATAAAACCTTCCGCGAAGTTGTTAATGTGGAGTAAAGTCACATTTTGGCATCACTGGTTTTGATCTAGATTACTTTTTTTTATCTTGATCAATTATATATGTTGATAGAAGCATTATATCGAAGCAAAAATGGCAGTTTAGGTGTTCAAGTGAATGATATTTATCTTTTTACATCATTTATTTTTATCTAGATCACTTTATTTTGATCTATATCAGCTCTATCTTTTGAGTGGAGCCTGATGTTAAAACAAAACCTTCTGCAAAGTTATTAATGTGGATTAAAGCTACATTTTGGCATCACTGGTTTTGATCTAGATAACTTTTTTATTATCTAGATCAATTTTATCTTTTGATAGAAGCATTATATCGAAGCAAAACATTCAAAAAGGTTGTTCAAGTGAATCATATCTATCTTTTGGCATCATTTCTTTTATCTAGATCACTATTTTTTGATCTAGAACAGCTCTATTTTTTCAGGGAAGCCTGATATAAAAATAAAACCTTCTGCGAAGTTGTGCATGCCGAGTAAAGTCACAATTTGCATCACTGGTTTTTGATCTAGATAACTTTTTTTTATCTAAATCAGTTTTAGATTTTGATAGAAGCATTCTATAGAAGCAAAATTTACAGCAAGGTTATTCAGGTGAATAATATCTATCATTTGACATCACTCCTTTTCATCTAGATCACTCTATTTTGATCTATATCAGCTCTATCTTTTGAGTGAAGCCCGCTATTAAAACCAAACCTTCTGCGAAGTTGTTCATGAGGATTAAAGATAAATTTTGGCATCACTGGTTTTGATCAAGATATCTTTTTACTGACAGATGTTTTATTCAAAAGGAAATCAAAAATATAATGAGTAGACACATAGTATTGAATATTGTAATGCAATTTCTGATCAAACTTCATTATTGAGGAAAAAAACACTTAATTATGTTCTTGTATTTAATTTCGAACCATGTTTAGGATTGTGAATATAAAATAATAATATTTATAAATGTATATTTATTCTTCATCATCTTCCGATTCCGCTTCGAAGTGAAGGAGATCCGCAACAGCTGACTTCATTTCACGTTCAGACGATGAAGTGGTGCTGGTTCTCATGCTGGACAAGAAGGGATCTTATGTGATCAACATACCGTTAAATACATCTTGCATTGTTTCTTTTCTGCTGGACTTTCGGCTGTGTGACTCTCGAATTTTCCGAACCTCTTTACTACGGGCCTCCTGCGCTTCTTCGCTCATCATACCTATGGGTAGCAGCGCAAGTGCAATCGCCTTCGATCCATGGATAAGCATTTTATGAGCACTCGCAGGCATTGGATACCACTCATATAAGCTTACGTACAAACGAGCTGTTTTGATGACGAATGCATGATATGCGTCATGGTTTACATCAATTCCGCATGAAAGCGTACGTAGAATTGTGTCCAATCGATCAATAAGTTCTTCGTCAATACCAGTTATCTCACTTGTGACAGATGGTTTTTCGAAAAAACGCCGGGCTGCGTTACCCGTGTTTGTAGTGCCAGATCCCTCTTTAACAAAGTCCAACAACAACCCATGCTCTTTACGGAATCTATCCTGGATTTTACTTTTCCGTTGGTCAACGATTGCTCTGATGTCTCGTGTTCTGTAGTACTTTTTAGTGTCCAACCTGTAGCTAACGTGTAGCATCCACTCCATGATTCGAATGTAGGCATGTAAAGTTGATAGTCCCAGCTCCAATGCTTCTGGGTTTTCCTCCCGTTGCAAAACTTCATCAATATTGTTCATGATTTTGGGTGTTGCTGAGCATACTGAACAATTTTGGGAAAACTTCGTTCCAGTCAAAGCGTTGCTCACCTTTCCGTCAATCATTGTGCAGGATAATGTGTGAGTTACCTGTATCGTTCCAGCCCTTGTATCAATACATGTTGGTAAAAGACCTGATATTTGGGTACAAATAAGTAGTTCTTGCTTTTTAATCGTCTCAATGGATTCCTTACAATATTCCAGTTAACAGGGCCGACAGTAGCGGGTAGATGAAGGTTTCGGATTTTGCCACAAAATTAACTTGTTATTTTTATCTCCACTATAAAGTTGGAGAGGAACAAAACATGTCATCAACAAACTTGAATCGTCAAAATCATGATTCGCTTGTAATTGATGATACCTCGATTGTGTTCCACTTCCATCAAAGCCCCATTTAGTTATGAGAGTGCAATTCTTCAGGACATCTCGACTAACCCCTTCAAACTTCCCTGGATCTATCAACGCGATGCGTTGCACTGTGTGGTCAAGCAAAGCCTGCAATGATACCTCAGCCTTACTTTCGGTCACTACAGTGCAGAGTGCTGCAGGGTAGCAGTGCTTTTTCTCCTCTTGAATCCGTTTGTATGATGGATACATTTCGGTTCCTCTCTCCTTGGTTTGTGTTCTTAAAATTTGATACTTTTGTCTAGATAAATCCAGGTCCAGCATCATAGCCAGAGCTTCGGTGGTTGTGTATCGTAGTATTCCTGTTTGGTTTGACTTTTTCCATGTACGAGACATTCTAGATGCTCGAGTAGGAGTTGAATGAAGTATTTCTTTTACCAGTCCTGCCTCTGTTACCTTTCTTTCGCTACGCAAGTTCATTTCTGTAGCCAGAGCAACTCACTTACCTTCCTTCGCTTCGAACGTTTAGAACTATTCAAGAAGTCAGTAACAGGACGTCCTCCTAAAGAAGAAATAAAATATGATATGGAGAAAAAAAAAGAGCAGTAATTTAATTTGAATATCTGCAGCGCTTATTCTTAACAAGAAATGTTTTGTTTGTATGATTTGAATTCTGCCACTTGCGTTGTATTCTTGAACATTTCAAGAGAACAGCTTTCCTCACTTGCTTCTTCCCTTCAGCATCATTTGCCAGATTCAACTTTTTCTCGATCTGCTTTGATACGTTTAAATACGGTGCACGCCAAGGTTCGTTGGAATGCTCGTTAAGCATTTCAAACATCACTTTTCTGCTGGTGCGAAACATTGCGTAAGTACTACACCAATGCGCCCGATAAAATCAAAATCAATGCAACGAATAAATCGTTTGAAAGTGACAGAACTCTAGTTCCTTACACGCTCATCAGAAACTACTATAAAATGAGTTTTACCTATTCAATAACTTTTACTAAGTTAAGCTTATTTTCCGTAAACCCAAACAGAGTAAAAATTCCTCAGAATTTGACAAATTTTGATTGATTCGGGTAACTTAATTTGTAAACAATGGCTTCAACCACTGATTCCCCGCGAATAAAAGCTTGATTTCACAAACAAACATCACAAGCAGGTATGGGAATGATTCCTCCTCTAAATATTGGTCAAATTGGTTTACTAATAAAGTCACGCCCAAATTTCAAATCAATCCATACTTTCAAGCAATTTAGAAGATTACATCCGATTTTTATGATTTTTAGTACTCTTTTACTCACATTAGAGTAATTTCTGACGAGCGTGTAGTTCAATTATCTGCCAAAGATGCAAACATCTCGTCAGTTAAGCATGATTCATACGGCATGTTTCGTGTAACGCACTGGTTTGACATATTTCAGATTTCAAACACGTTTGAATTCTAAGAAATAAATTTATTTTATAATAGTTTGCCAGAATCCAACCGTTTACAAATAGCAAAAGGCTCAATTTTTGGATTGTTGTAAGAAACTGGCCCTTATTACGGGTGTCACTTCACGGTGAAAACGAATCACGGTGATAACTTGCGAATCACGGTGAAAAAGATCGCGTGCAAATCAAATGGGAATCACTTGCACCATCCCTATTAGGAGTGTCACTTCGCCCGTTTTCACCGTGAAGTGACATCCGTGATAGGGGCCACTATAATAAATATTGCTCATGCGTCATCGAAGCACATGTGAACGTAGCTTAATCTGAGTGGTTCAGTGATGACACCATCGAAAGCAAACCCGAAAAGCCTGTGAACAGCACGGTCTGGGACGTCAAAATATGCTTTGCAAAAATGTGCATAACTTTCGAAGCGGCAGACGGCGGCAGCTGAAATTTGGTGTATGACTAGTTGAGACCTTAAACTTTATGTCCATAAAAATAGAAGAGTGGAGAAACGTGGAGCTTTTTTTTACAGACATTTAAAATTAGAGAAAAATCATGTTTTTTCATGTGAAATGCCTAGTGTTCAAATCAAAGCCTAGTTTGATTAATAAATTTTACTTATCCCTGTTTTTTTGGAAATATAAAGGTATTTCAATCATTAATCCCTCCATTTTAAGGGAAAAAGTATTTGTTTATGGTAAAAACAGATGTTATAAATATTACATCAAATTTTAATCGGATTTGAACCCCAACTTCCCGTACCTGACGTTATGCAAAAACAATCAGATTTTAATAAGTTTATGCTTGATTCCTCATAGTGAATAGCCTTAGTTTCTGTGGAGTATCAAGTTGAATTGAAATCCTGAGAAAAAAAAACGAGGTTTTGTCCAAGATTTTGCCCGTTCTGCCCGTCTGTGTGACGCCCCAACGTTGACCGTGATTTCCGTTCCGGTCATTAGAAGCTGTTCCAGGACTACTTTGGAGACACGCAAACCTATAACGAGAAGCGCTATCTGCGTTTCCGCATGCCAAGGGAGGCTCAACTAGAGACTTCTCCAAAATTTATCTGTATGAGCTATTTGCAAGTGCTTATCATGACCAATCTATCAATAAACCGATTGTTTACTTTGAAGACTTCATTACTTTTCAGTTCCGAGCAATCGAAATACTATTCGAAATCTCGGAACCTCCGCATTTCGATCTAGTCAGCGTTTTCCGAAAAATGCAGTGGCTGAAACAAAAACTAAGACAAGCATTCTTTATTTACGAATGAAACCAACCGGGAGCAACTTGTGGTAATTATCAGCATCCGAGGCAAGCAACACAACTTTTTGTCCGCCGCCAGCGTCACACGCAGCAAACACGGTTGCTTTTCAGCTCACAAATATACCTCAGAATATACTCAATAAAATTGAGTATTGTTTAGTAAAAGCTGAGATTTCACTCAATAATTGGTATTATCAAGTAGCGTGTAGTGTTTTGGAACAGTATTTTTCTTGTTCCAAATTGCTGCGAGAATAGATCAAAACATATACCAGTTTTAAAATGATGCAAAATAGATCCAGTATAAAACAAAATTTACAACACCGGTGCAGCAATGTTTTTGCGATTGGTCTAAAAAAATAAATCCAATCCACGATTTGAATCGCCGTTGAAGATGCCCTAAGTACAAAGATCACAATACACTGGCAATAATGAACAAAAGTAAATCAAAAATTCAAAAAATCGGAAATACCATTCTCGGATTTATAATGCGACGTCTTTATCGACAGTACTACACTGAAAATTTATTTTCGTTAAATTAGCTTCCACTCGTTTCGTAACATGGATTTTTTACATAGAACAAATGTCTCGTATATTGTATGAAACATTCATTATCTTTTGTATTTGGTGATCATTACACCTTTTTGTATAATGCACGAAATGAATTTCGTGAACACCAGCCAATCGCTGTTTCTCTCTTATCGTACTCATGCATGATGGTGTTGCTGCTGGGATGGCCGTGAATAATTTATTCATCCCAAAATAAAAATTGAAGCGCTGTCGAGAGTTATAACTTCATACTCATCACCATGGCTAGTGAGATCAACCACGGATTCAGTAACAGCTCTTCAAAAAAAAAAAAAAAGATCGAATCCCATGTCAGAAACATTAATTGTGATTGCGCTTTTTTTTTCAATTTCATTTGGAGTCGATCTAGATCTGCCGGTCATTTATGCAACAACCAGAAAGACGTTTCTTTTTAATTTGTGACAAAATATTCGTAGCTCTTTGTATTGTTACCGTACAATGAACGAATGTTCTTTCTATGTCAACAAATGCTTCGTGTGTTTGACAGTTGTGCGTGTGCCATAAATTACGAAGGTATCTTCATAAAACCAACAAATCAGTTTCGTTGCAGAAAACAACGAATAGATTCGTTAGTACTACCTTCGATTTCGTAATATAAACTAAAATTAATGTTCAGTGTATCCTAACCCAGCTTTTAAACTCGTTGCATTACGGCCTCCAACAACAATAATATATTCTAGCTAATCACCTGCCCCGATCAACAGATATTAATTGACACTCCGCTGCTGCACCTCAATAACTTCCAAAACACCTATCTCCATTAGCGTCAGTCTTCGAATCCAGAAACCAATTTCACACAACTTTTCTAGCTCATGAGACAGTTCTCTAGACCGGGGGTGACTAGCAATCCCACAGATCTCCGGTATCTGTCCCCATGCAATGTCGGCTGTGTGGCCTGTCCGGACCACCAACCTGGCTCGCCACATCATCATCCTCACCCATTTCGATACGCAATTAGCAATCGAAAAAATTGCCACTTGAACACAGCTGACAAAACACGTATTGCCCAGACACCCAGACCGACCGGGTGACACTTTGCCACCCAAACCCAACCCGATGGCGTCCATTATCGTAACGTTCGATAAATTACGACCACTCGGATTGCACTTTTGTGTGTTCGTCCCATCTGCAAAGCTCTGGAAAAGCAATTCCTTCCTTCCACGCGATGATTATCTTAATGAAAGGAGAATTCAATTACTTATGACTATTTCTCTCGCTTTTCTTGTCTTCCTCAACAGCAGCAGCAGCAGCAGCAGCTTCGACGTCGTCTTCGAATGGCCCGGCCGCCGTGGTAGTGGTAGGACCAACATCTAGCTCTCCCAATCGTCGTCGTCATCTGAACCTTCCACTGCCGGTGCTTCCACCACGATCTACGGTTCAGATAAGGCCAGAACCTCCCCCGCCGTACTGGGCACACTACCAGCATCGTCCCGTGGTTCCCCAACGCTATACCAGTAGCAGTCAGAGCAACAGCAGTAGCCGGAGTTCCGACAGTGAAGGAGCCTCAGCTCCAGCTCCGCCGCAGGCCAGTAATGCGCAGCGAGCTGCATCATCATCGACAGTGCGGCAGCAGCAGGAACAACAACAGGTGGTGCAACATCGAGCCCATCGACGAAATATTGCCGGTGGTGGCATTTCGGAACTCAGGAATCCAGGAGCACCAGCTCGACTTCATCGGTACAACATTGCACACCAACCACAGCCGCAGCAGCGCCACCGACGTATCAAAGAGCACTTGTTGAGTAAGTATTATGCCTTTTATCGATATCGATGACGAAGACGATTAAGGAACTGGTTGTCTAAGATTAGTTCGACCACTTTCAACATTACTGCTAGAAAAAATGCCACATTGTTTAACGTTCAATAAAACTTCGTCCAAGCAAATTTTAAGCTCTGTTTGATCCGTCTGGTTATCAAATCGTTATTTCATATTTTGGATTATATTTCATATAGTACTCAATACAATAATGATAAATCATATAACACTGCACATTTTAGACGAAATATGCGTATCAATCAAAAATTAGTAAAATACAGGCATACCTCGATTATATGTAAAGGAAACAAAGTTCTTCCAATGCCGTTTTCTCGAATATGACAAACCAATTGTGAAAATCAGGAACAGCATTAGACAGAAGAGACATTCATCTACATGTTGATAATTTATGTTTGTTGAATTAATTTGCCTTTTGCGAGCAATCGTCATTTTAGGATCTTAGTGCTGTGTACATTTAATAGAGGTATATCTGTTGTAGTGAAATTAAATGGAATTCTTCTCTTGATCTTAAAACATGAGGTTCTAGTATATTTTACTAAAGGACAAACACTGGCTTAATGCTGGTGGTTGGATATTTTGAAGACAAAATTGTCAACGAGCAAACGTCGCACAGTGGGAGAGTTCATGACAATGTACGGACATGACCTTATAACTCCCAAAACTCATTTCATGCGTTCTAATGTTGTGTGGCATAATGTGTTGTTTAGATGGATTATTTTATCTTTTGTAATTTTTTACCGCACTTTCAACAGCTGAACATTCGGTAATCCGATTTAACGGATTTCGGTAACATTTTAACAAACGCGTAAAATTTCTCCTCGTTTAAATCCGAGCCAAACGAGGCGTAAACAACAAAATTGTTTGCAATATTTCATGCGCCATACAATAATGTTTGCAATCTTTTATACAACGGGCTAGATTTGTGCGTTATCTGGCTTAATTTTACATGAAATATCCCATTATTTTCTGCCAAATCTAGCATTCCATTTATGTGCATAAGATAACGCAGAAAATTCAATGTTTCTTTTTTTCTGTGTAGGGTACGGAACGGGTTTTAAAGCTAATATCACACTTTTTGACAATACGCCAAATATTTGTCTCGTTAAGTTTTGCCAAACACTCAGCGAAATAATCTTTCGATATGCATAAGATTGCATTATGATTATTTGCTACAAGAAATCGTTATGAATTTCATCAATTTACCTTACGAAATATAATGATGTTGAAAAAATAAAAACATGGAGCAACCTGGATTCTAACCTTGAATGTTGAGGTTATGGGTCCAGTGACTTGACCACAAGTATATATCAACACTTGTGAACAGGAAAGCTTAAAGGCGTACAAGAACAACGTCGTGTGAAATAAAATTTATTCATAAGTCAGGCTTATGAATTTTCAAAGCATCGTTCATAAGTTGAACCTTATGAAATTCTTAAGATTATTTGGCCGAGTGAATAATGCTGTTTGCAAAGTTGTTTGTTAACACTATCACACTTTGATTATTTTTGGCAAATATTTGACTAAAAATTGTTTGGCCAAATATGGAAATCGAATGCTTGACAAACGTCCATCAAATTTATTTGATGAGGTATTACACTGTTTGCAAATGATTGCAATTACACACGCTAAGATCAGTTTATCCAAATATGAGTAAACTTTACCCATAATCGCGGAAAAGTGCAGTGAATTTACCCATATTTGAGTAAAAATGGTGAACTAACAATGTAGGTAATGTTTACTTTTTTATGGGTAACCAATTTTAAGTAAATTTCACGCATATTTAGGTAAATCTAAAAAAATAATTTTAAATTAGACGCAAATACGGTTATGTTTCTCTAATTAATTTTTTTGATAACAAATAAAATAATTGGTTATCTGTTATTCAATTTAATATGTTTTTTTTTATCAATTATGCAGCACAAACATATCATTTGCTCTTTAAGTGGACGAACTTCTGATGATTAATTTCATAACTAGTAATGCAAATATTGCCGAGATGTGATGAAGAAGAAGTGATTAACAGTTGGTCAAAACAATTATTGATCGAAAGCTAGAACCCATCAGGTTAGAAAAGATGAACGGCATTACTTTTTCAGATTTTGTGATTCCTCTCCCCCCTCATCATGGTGTTGGCAGTGTATTCCTTTATTCCTTTATACAACTCCAAGGTCACAACTCTGTCAAAACCTACTATTCACCGTTTAATTTTCGGAACGAATCCGGATCCAAATGTTTTTTTCAGCTCTTCCATCTTCTACTCCCCAATTTCAACTTCCGTGATGGACCTCAATGAAACGATGACCATCTTACTCGATCCAATGTAATATACGAACTGACAATGTTTATTTTTTCATCCAAATATGGGTAAAGTGCTTTTACTCATATTTAGGTAATATCACTTAACTCATATTGTAACTGAAGTTCAGCCACTTTTGTGAGTACAATTTACCCATATTATAAGTATTGCATCAGTTACCCATATATGGGTGAAACAATTACCTTTTTATGGGGAATTGAGTCTTAGCGTACATATTTGATTGTTTGTTTGTCTCGCTGCTTTTGTCTGACAGTGTTGTGATTAAGTTTGGGAGTTTTTGTAAAACTTAAAAAAAAACTATAAAGATCCAACTAAGTCCCGATATCTTCGAAAAAGATCGAAAAAGATATAAGATTTAAAATACATCATCTAGAAACCATCAGTTTCTTACCTGCTGAAGAAGTTCGCTCAAATGTTGCCTTTGTGTATTTTGCATTTATTCGCGTGTACCGGAGAGCATGTCTTCATCAGCTCTCTCTCACAACTAGGCTTGTTGTCAGAATGTGATGTTGAACATTGAGTTAAATTTATTACATATTTAGATAATCTGAAATCGCTATTTATTTCATGTTTCTTCCAGTCATTGGATGTTGATCTATGCTTATGATTATATTGTTCATCATCTGGCACTATCATTTGCAATAAAAAATATGTTTCGGAGCTGTCCAATAGTACCCAACGATAAACAATGCTTCGCTGTTGAGCGGCAGCTATGGCATCACTGTTGCTTTTGAGAGAGCCCATGTTTCCTCTCTTCTTTGTTAACCATGGATATAGCGCACCGGTAATGTAACGTGAAGCCTGCTGTCTCTTGCATTTGTTTGTTTTTAAACGATGCATCCCGTTTGTCGTCACAGTCGCTTGGGCGAATATTTGCGTGAGAGTAAATGAAATAAGAAATACACGTGGCCAATCTAAAGATCAATGGCAAACTAAAAGTTTGGTCGTGTACGTCTGTCTCATAACCTGCTATTAGACAAGTTTGTGGTCGTAGCAATCGACATGCTTTGGTTGATTGTTTTCGAGAGCGGATGGGTAAAACGAAGGAGCGGGTTGAGGAAATTGACGTTTGCAGCAAATCGAGAACTGGACTATTTCACTATGCACAGAATCGCACTCATACAATATTGTCAGTTTATGTACAAATTGCGGAGCTGAAGAAAACATTTTTTTAATCGGAAAGCAATCCGCATGCTTCTAAAAAGTCCCTGCAATTGGGAACTTTATTCCATGGCTATGAAATTCTCTGAGCCTAATGCTCGTTGCTGAAGGTATGTTCCGATAGACCAGACGTAAGCAGAGGGATGAATGTCTAAATATTGGCAGTTTTAATTATAGATTACATAAAGCTTCATCAAATGTCTCAGGTGCTGACTAAACTACTTAAAACCCGTCCCGTAACCTATGTACTTTTGTTCCGATAAGCGTGAACTCAGATCATGGAAATTTGTAGCTGTCATTTTATTTGTTTTGTTTTGGTAGTTAGATTGCTCATGAAAGTCGATTGTCCATTGTGAATAAACTTGAGATCCTTGCCCTTATTGCAACGATGGACATCACCCCTGTCATCCCGAACCTAGTTGGAACTCCCAAAATATGAAGCGATGGATTGAATCTGACCGATCGTTAATTCTTAGAGATTCTTGGCATTTTCCAACGAGGCGATTGTGATTGATGCTCTACTCGGAGACAAATTCTATCGTTATACCGACAATTAAATCATGGTCAAGATGACTATTGCATATAATGGTTGCAATAACCATGAAAATGGCCAAATTCACGGCACGTTCATGGCATTCTTGATTATGATCATGGTAACAAGGACTATTCCGACATTATGGTAAATGTTGAATCAACTAATTTTAATGGTCGTTTTGCCCATGATCATAGTCGGTTCAAAATCACTATACTGCACAGGGGGTAAGTCACTCGGCCACTTTGTGTTACCACCCTAAAAAACACCATCCGCCACACTTCAAACAAACTCGCCACCACATGAAAGATAAATTCATATTGCACGAATCGGTTGTTTGTTTTCTCACTGTTTTGTTTCCCTTTCGCTTGCACTCATGTGATTTAAATGATGCATAAGTGTGCGTGAATTAACCGCCAAAAAGGTCCATGGTTGCCAATAAACATACATTTTCGACTGCAGTATTGAGAGATAAGTTGAAACACAGGAACACCTTCCGACACACTGAAACACAAACACAACGTGGCAGAATGACTAGCCCCCTGATACTGCAATAGTCATCCTAACCCCCAATAATGGTAAAATTTACTATCCAATTTGTCTCTGTGTTTTTTGGAGCTAGTGGTTGGTGAAGATGCGTCGCAACATTTGACTTTTTGGATTAACCGCAGCGGTTGCGTTTTCGCTTGAATTTGTGCGAATTTGATTAGTGCTTGTTTTCATAATGTGTGAATTAAATCTATCATCTTTAGATGCCAATTGCCGGTTCGGTGTGGAAAACTTGCATTTTTCCCAACTTATACATTTCCCGATGTACATATTCATTTTATTCCCTGGTGCATGATCATCGGAATAGTCAAATAGTCAATATTTTCAATGCTTTTAAATAATGTTCAACCTGTGATAATTTTTAGTTAACATGAGCAAATCAAGAACATTAATCACGTTAATATTATTTTTTTTATTTCTAGAGCAAAGTTTTCGTTTCCAAGACCATTGGTGTATTCGCTACTTAGAGCATCGTTACGCGGACGTTATCATTTGCTTTATGTTTGCCACTCAAGAATTTCCAGAGTGTCAAATAAATTATTTGCTAGTATTGAGCAAACATATTTGACAAAGGGCATCACACTATATGACAAATTGTCAAATAATTGGAACGACAAACACAAACCAAATATTTGCCATGGATATATTTGGTCAAATATATTTGGCGATCACACGTTGTTTAAATATATTTACCAAAATTTGCCAAATATTTGGCATTTCGTCAAACAGTGTGATCTCAGCTTAAGCAGTACATACACCAACTGAGATATTTGATGCAGCTGTAAATTATTTGTAATGAGAGCTGGCAATATTTGGATGTTAATCCATCTGCTTACTTTTGATTAAACGGAACCAACTTCATAAACGAGCATTAGCCTCAGAAACTTTCAGAGCCATGGAATAAAGTTCCCAATTGCAGGTACTCAAATAGTTAATCACCTTTCCTCCAAATGATTTCCCTTCTTACTTGCGCTCCTTAGATCTATGGCGCTGTTGTGTGCGTGCGTTAAACGTCACTAAGCCTAATTGTTGCATAGAAATGGTTTGTTTTCCCTCGAATAACCTAAACGTTGGCTTACAATTTTTAATCTTTTTGACAACTGTTTATGTTTTCGTCCAAAACGCACTACTACTTTTCCAAAAGGCTCACTACCACACCTAGACGTGATAACCTTAATAGCCAGTTTCAGAGTCGCCTCAATTCCGTTGTGGCTAACGTGACACTTTTCGATCGTCTGTCTCGGCAAAGCATATGGAATAAAAATACGATCGTGTCGAAAAACGATGCCTGCTTGCACAGATAGCTCATCCCGATAACCATAATATGCGCGGATTCCGTCTGGTAGTCGATCAGAAGCTCTAGGCTAACCTTGCAGTACAAAAGTGGTGATGCTCTGCATGAAAGAATCCTTTGTCGATTCCTCGATGATACTGTTCAAGCAACTGTCCGATATGCTGAGAAATTTGGTAAGTTGCAAATCTTCCACATCTTCAAAGATTTTGTAAGTGTGCAGTTGCTGTTCTCGTCCTTCTCTGCCTTGTTATTGAATGCCCGGGACTGCGCATCAGCTACAACATTGTCCTTTCCGAGGTGAAGTTCATTTCTCACACCAAGTTCCCCAAGAAGGTGCTGCTGTGGCTGACAATCAGCGAGAAGGGGATGTCAAAGCCGCTCTTCTTTCGCTCCGGACTGGCCGTGAACGGGGAAATTTATAGTACGAATTGCCTGCCGGAAGTTGCGTCGTTCATCAAGAAATACCATAAAGGCGAAGACGCGGTGTTCTGGCCGGATCTGGCGGGTGTTCCACTGCTACGGAATAATCAGGTTAGGTATAAGGAAAAGGCGAGGTAGATATCAAGCATAATATTTGTTTTGGACTCAGGATAGGTTAGGTACAAGAAATGTTAGCTGTAGGTACAAGTGTTTGTATTTAGAAAATAGAATAAATACGGCAGGTGGCGGAGGTTTTCTTTCAGTTGAGTATTAGTACACGACACTGAAGAAGTCTGCACATTGTAGACGAAATACGCGTATCTGTCAAGATAAGCAATAAAGGTAGTTGGAATTAAATGGAAATTACTAATCATTCTTCTTATTTTCTAGTTACAGGTATTCCACTAAACAGCTCACACTCTCCATAATACTCCAACAATTTTGTCGCGATAACTGAGGAGGAATTGATAAATAAAACGAAGAAAGAACTCAAAAACATGCCTACAGGCATGTTTTCGTCCGCCATGGCGAAAAATCCGGTTAACTGCCGGAAGGCCGCTCGCAAGGGCGTAGAATTTTTTTGCAACTAAGCTTAAATAATTACCTTCCATGGGTAATTTATCAAAAGCAAGTCAGTCTTAGCTTTTTTTTATCACCATCCGAAAAAAGTCCATTTTTTAATGCAAACGTTAAACGTTAAAATGCCTGATGGACACGATAGTGTGCGTGCGTTATACGTCATTAAGCGAACTTGAACTTGTTTTTGCCAGGCATGTCGTCAAGGATTGTCCGGTTTTCGTGATGTTTGCTTTGGCGTCTACCGAGTCGTCTTCCTCTTGATGGTTTTGCAGTTGTTCTAGGGCGTGTAGCTGTTTCCGGAATGTCAGGAAGAGCCATACGTCCTCACTTCTGGTAATGTTGATGGTGCGGATGGTGTTTATTTCACAATAATAGAGTTAAATCTACAAATGAAACAGTTGATTAAGATGTTAATCCTTCTTTCTATAAAATTCTCGAACTTTGTGTGGTAAACCCGCCATCAGGTTCCGTACGGTATCCTCAGATACGCCCGCCGTGACGATTCTCCATCTTCTCTTGAAATCATCGGTACCATTTGCTTTCTTTTTAGTTGCGAAGAGTTTCCGCTTAACTAGAGCCCAGTACTTCTCTATTGGGCGAAGTTCGGGACAGTTTGGTGGATTGGCTGTTTTGGGCACGTGTTTGACCTCTTGTACTTTATACCATTCCAGGACGGATTTTGCATAGCGACAAGAGACCAAATCAGGCCGAAACAGAGCTGGAGGATCGTTGGTTCTGATAAACGGTACACACTACCAAAATATCATGAAAATTTCTGTCCCCTGAGACCGACACATCCAAGCGTCCTTTAGCACATAAGAATGAGTTGAAAGAGATGAGAAAATAAATTCAATCTAACACATCTTTCGTCGAATTGCGTATGTGTCAGTTTCAGGAGACATAGTTTTAGACGAAATCTTTCTTTACGTTCCCCGACTTTTTACAAACATGAATTACGTCTCGTGTAAAATTCATAATTTCTAAGTGTGTAGCAACCGCTTCTGCAGACATTCTTTTTCGTACACATCGTAATTGATAGTGACGAAACTTTTAGATTTTCGACCACAACTACATATGCTCTGCCAAATCATATACTTCTTCGGAAATTTGGACACCTTCTTTGTCCGGAAATGCTCGGCAACGGCATTCCTTTGCGTTGCGGTTTAAAAAACCAGACCCGGAAGCTGTTTAAAGTCTTCGAGTACGTTCGTCGTCCATTATGATACAAGAAAATGTTTGCAAAAAATTGGAGTAAAGCTCCTTAGCACGACTTTTTGCAGTGAAATTTTGCTTGTCATGGCGGTTGGGCACATTTTTTCACTTTGTACGCCTTCAGTCCTTGCCTCTGCTTCACTGTTTGTACGGATGATTTTGACTTCCCAACCTTCCGAGCCACATTTCGCACAGAAGATTTTTCTCAATAATAAGCACTTTCCTGTCCATTTGTCGAAAATTGATACATTCCAATTGTAATATTCCTCAAGACAAGTTTAATATATTTATTTGTTTAAAATTTCAATCCATTTCTATTCTTCTCCCCCTTTCAAGAGGTACTGGATGGAAGGACTGGAGCTGCTTCCGGACAAGAATTTGGAAAGAAATTGGCTTCTTGACGTAGACATTCTCCAGCACGGTCCAGACTTCCTGCGCAGTATTTTTCTCCCTCATCCGGTCCAAACAGCAAAAGAAGTCATTTGAACTTCGCAGCATTTTCGAATTCAGCAGTCAGCTGAGGGAATGAGATAGAATATTCCCTGCACCGAGTCAATTCATAAAATTGTGGTCTGATTCTTATCCTAACGGCACGGAGCGCGGAGAGGGAGAGAAATGTAACCCACTCCAAGAAGAGTGCAGCACAATTTCCGGAAGTCCAGCGAGAGTGTGACCGGCAACTGAAAGCAAGTGAGACCGAGGTGCACAACACTGATCAATGGGTAATAATTGTGAGTTCAATTCCAATTCCGATGGCTTCGAGCTCGTAGAAGGAAGTAAAATCAAACTGAGTTGTGTGAAGTGCGTACACTCATGTTCAAGCCATCATAATTTGGAGCTTTTCTGAATCCGACTAGATCAATTGGAGAGCTTAAAGGAGTGGAACCCGAATGGACTAGTTGACAAGTGAGTGTATGAGCGAGGTAAATAGTAGTGGTAAAGAATATGTGCATAGTAACAAACTCAATTGGTTCTACCGCATTTCGGACGTCTGCATAAGCAAGCGGTATCTGTTTTTGTGCTTTCAGTGTAATGAAATAGTTCGTAACCTGGGAAAAAATCTAATCTATTGAAAGTGAAATAAAATTTTGTATTTTGTTAGCTCGGTAGTGTAGGAACAGGATTGACCACAACGTGGTAGCGTAAAAGCAGATGTTGGGTTAGCACGTACAGAGAAATAACGATTCGTCAGAGTTAACCAGGAATCTAACTGTAAACATTTCAATTTTCGTATTCCTTGTCTTTCATTTTAGAATCTGGGATCATTAGGATTGCCGTTTCACGAAAAGCACTTTAACCAGGCGAGTCGATTCTTCCGATATCCGAAGGGAATGGGAGGAATGGCATCGTTTCCCTTTGAAACTCATCCGTGAAATGAAGCGCCTCAAAGCTCAACATGACAAATTTGTAGCGCAACAAGCTCGTGGAGGACGCGGATTGCAACGCATTTTTTACAATTTGCACTTGGTTCTAGAGGAAATCTGCGGAGCAACTGGTCCAATTACCATGGGTGCCTGAAAAAAATTCCAGCCCGTGATAACGCAGTTTTGGGCCGCAATAAGGTTTTCGTCAGCCAGCACGGTGTTCCGATGCAACTTGAAGTATTCGAAACGTGGAGCCGTTAAACAAGGAGAGTGTGAACCGTTCAGTCGATTCTTGTGGGGGCAACATGCGCAAGCCTTCAGCTGAAAATTTCTAGAGCAATGAGGAAGTCGAGATTCCCGAACAGGTGTCGTGGGAGCGATTGATGACAGGGTCCATGACAAAGGATTCGAAGAAACTCTGAAACGCTGACGAGATTACGAACTATGCCATAGATGGGAAGGTACTTCTTCAACAGAAGGAGTTAGCGAAAAGCTTGCCTGAAGGAAAAACCAAACGTGATTGCGGCAGTGAAGCAAGAGTGGGGCGCAAAATCATCATTCCGAGGAAAAGCTAAAGCCCGATTGCAATCCGGATCAAGGTCAGGATCGGTAAAAACGAGTTACGAGTGTAATCGGTGCAGCTCGTATCGTCATTTGAGCAGTGATAGAAGTTGCCCAGCTCGGAACGCGCGCTGCAACAGCTGTGTGGAAGGACCAGGCACTCTGGCGGAAATTGTCGGGCTGAGTATCAACAAGCAATTTGGGCAATCGAGAAACATGGAAGCAACCGAAGAAGAAGTCCAACGCCATCGCTCAGGAAGATGAGTGGAACGAGGAGCTGCCCCGCCGTCCAAGCTCAGGAAGATATCCAGCAGGTAGAATCAATGAGTTACGATTGTTAACGAAATTTCATTAGGATCCTCGAAGCAGTAAATACAGTTAACAAGTTAAATAAAGAAACTATCCGTGATAAAAGTAAAGGTTAACAAAAACTATTTATTATTGTTCATTAGGTCTTATTTTACAACAATGGAGATGCAGAAAATGCTTGATTAATGACTTTAACGTCGAATTCCTCATAGTCACTGGGGCGGCGATCAAGCACGATGAACGAAAACGTTTTGGACAGAGCTACAAAGAAACAAAGTAGATGTATTTCAGCGTCACGCAAGGTGTCACCGACAGTTCTCTTCTTACGCCAGTAACAAGCCCCTTCGTATTCTGGCTGTTCTCGAGTCCAAAATTTCGGTTAATCCTTCAAATCCGACGACGTTTGCAGAGTTTTTCGTAATAGAGGGTGCCAACGATGCATTTGTTGAGCAAAACAACTGCTGAAGAGCTGAATGTGCTGAGAGTTGGTTTGGATGTTCACCAGGTAGACGAAAGTGTAAATCCCTTCCCGAAGTTTCCCAGCGTGCAAGTAAAACTCTCGGTTGATCCGTCAATTCCACCCAGAAAGGTCGCCTATCTCGAAGGATTCCCGAAGCTCTGAAGCAAAAGGTTGATACCAAAATCGGGAAATGCTGCAACAGGATATTATTGAGCCTGTCATAGGTCCGCCTGATTGGATTTCGCCTCTAGTGATTGTCCCCAAGGGTAAAGGCGATGTCCGGCTCTGTGTAAACATGAAGTTCCCCATTCAACGGGAGCATTACCCTATACCTGTGATCGACACCTTTCTTAACGAGCTTCGAGGAGCATCTTTTCTCACGGCTGGACATGACGTCAAACCCACTACCACCTGGAGCTACATCCAGATTCCCGTAATGTCATGACGTTTATGACTAATCGTGGACTGATGCGATTCAAGCGGCTCATGTTCGGGATAAGCTTCGCTTGGAAATGGCTAAACGGGTGATGACGGAAATGTTGGCTGGTGTTGACAGGGTCGTAGTGTACATAGATGATGTCATAGTCGCCGGAAGCACGAGAGAGACATGATAACAGGTTGCGGAAGGTACTGTCCATCTTGCAAAGCAACAATGCTAAACTGAATCGGGAAAAGTGCGATTTTGGAGTGACAGAGCTGGAAATACTTGGCTTTAAAGTCAGTGCCCTTGGAATATCCCCCTCTGAGGAAAAGATCGTAGCAATTAAAAG
>JAHHFK020003232.1:0-175310 GCA_024533555.2 Aedes koreicus | reverse complement strand
AATGAGCTGAAATTTACGTCAGTTTCAAAGCTTAGTCAGCCACCATGTATGCATTTGAAATCATCATTTTATTGATTAAGGCATCCTTTATGCGTGGACTCCAGCTAACACCAGTCTTCCTTCGCAGTTGTCTGATTCAATTGCGTTTGCCACCACGAGCAGCTCCCAACGTCAGCGGGGGAGGGTGCTGTAAATGAGCAACACTTTCGCTCATTTACTCCCTCAAGTCAAGCAAGCTTTGAAATTACACGACCTAACCCATCAGCACAGTGCAGCCAACCAGGCACAGCCTATAAACTCATTATTTTACGCCACATAAAACCGCTCCGCTTCGGTGGGTTGGAAGTGAAAATTTAAAGTAGGTATTCCTCTTTCTTTCGAATTGTTCAGCGAAGTTTGCGAGTGCGGCAAAACTTTCCACCGTGCGCTATCGCCTTCGAGTGGCGTTGGGCTTCGCAGGAGCTTATCAAAGTGCTCCCGCTGGCTGACGCGGGGTAGCAGAGACCAACATTATTAAAAGCTGATAATCACATTTTCCTCTCTCTCTCTCTCTCTCTCTTCTCTGTGTGTCATTATCGCACTAAGAAGTGAAGGACTAAGAGGAGAGATTTTTTTTCCCCAATGCCTGCCTCGATACGAGTTAATGGGTCACCCATGGAGCTGCGCGTTCAAAGAATTGTGGGCGAAAGTGTTTTTTTTTTTAATTAAAAATTGTTTTCATGTTTTTGATTTAAATTATTGAAGGTTTCCATGGGTAATATTGAAACTTTGTTAATGGTATTACATATTGGTTCTGGTTGTGAGTTACATAACGAACATTGCAGTCATAATGATGTGCTTCCGGAAGCGAACTTGTTTGGCAGGGTAAAATTAAATGTCGCCTACACGAGCTAAAGAATAAATTCAAATGCACTCAGTCGGAAACTTCGGATCATATGTGTGTTGCACAAGCACAAAAATGTGAACCTGATGCCTACCCAGGAATCTGCCCGAAAATCGTTAATCAGGGCGGATGATAGTAGCGTATTTCCCAAAAAAAAAAAATCACCGCGGCGGTTGCTCTAGGGAAACGTAGAGCATGCATATGCGGTGATGAAAATCCACTGAAAGTAACAATATATCACAGTTGATTGGTAGCATCAGTAGAGATAAAAACTGCCCGTAGCGGACATATTTGAATAATATGATTAAAGGTAATCATTCCTCGTTGTCGGTAATTCAACGGTCGGTATTAATGCCTCAGTGAGCCGATGATGTATTGTGAGAGTACAAATGAAAAATTACGGTAATTTTGAATTCGTTATGAACGCACGATGAGCTGTGATAGTTAATAATCTGAATATTACGTACAAATCAAAATTACAAATAAAGTCAATTTGAACTGGCTCGGAAAGCAAAATGAAATGCAGAAAGAATATCTCAAAAGACGAATTTCACGCCAACTCGTATTCAAGATTGGCAGCACCCTCTCAGAATCCGATAAAACTTTGTGGGTGTGTAAACTATGTCTTTTCAAGCAACTTTGCATAATTGGTTTTTTTCCAAATTTATCTAGACTTTGAAAACGTGTACAAATCAACTAGTTGAACAAAAATTTGTTTCTTTAAAGAACTCGAACAGCTGGTACAAATTGGAACTTTTGCGTCTTAAACGCAAGAGGGACGAATGGTACGAAAATTTTTATTGATCTAATAGTGATAATCATTGGAATAAGTACACAATCACGCGAAATAAATATTTTCAATGCATTAAAAAAAACTCGTTGTGAATATATACAGAGGAAAATTGATCAGCATCAAAACAATAGCAAAGAGTTATGGAAATTTTTAGATTCTTTATTAAAACCTAGCAATTGCAAACCGCGAACCGTAGCTTTTGACGGCACAATAGTTCAGTCTGAGCAAGCAATTGCATCTAAGTTTAATGATTATTTCGTCAATAGGGTTTCATTGATCAATCAATCTTTTGAATTGGTTGATGAACCTGATGAAATCAAGCAGCCAGGTAATAGTAATTGCACATTTGAAGGTTTTCACCCCATCACAATTGATGAACAAGCAATTAGAAATATTTGCTTTTCATTAGGAAAATCGGCTGAAGTAGACAATGTTAATGCTAGAGTTATTCAAGATTGCTTTCATGGCATTAGTCGTATTTTACTGAACCTTATAAAAAACAAACTGGGCACGTGCCTGAAGAATCGTTGGTTGTTCCGATTCAAAAAAATGCTGGAACGATTAAAGCCGAAGAGTTTCGTCCTATCAACATGCTGCACACATTAGAGAATAATTTAAGAACTTGTTGTGAAAGGCCAGTTGCTAGAATATTTAAATAGTAATTCTTTGTTGATACCGGAACAATCGGGATATCGCGAAGGTCATTCTTGTGAAACAGCGTTAAATTTAGTGTTAGCAAAATGGAAAGAAAATGTAGAGCCTAAAGATACGATTGTCGCTGTTTTTTTTTTTTGGATCTGAAACACGCTTTTGAAACGATTTCTAGGCCCTCTTTGTTAGAAACAATCAAGCGCTTTGGATTTTCGGGTTCTGCATACAGATGGTTTGAAAGTTATTTGTCTGACAGAACTCAACGGACTGTTTTTAATGATTCTGTTTCTAGTCCCGTGGGGAATGACCTTGGAGTGCCTCAGGGAAGTGTATTGGGGCCTCTTTTGTTTATTATGTATATTAATGACATGCGACGTGTTTTACGATTTTGTGACATTAATCTGTTTGCAGATGACACAGGCAATAGGAGAAGAAACAGATGAGAACTATTCATACTTGAACTTATCAATTACAATAATGTACTGATCACTAAATCATTATTCCGTTTTCGTTTCAGCAATCAAACGCCTCTATCTCTCTTTCTTCACTTTCTCTCTCCTACTATCCTTTATGTAATGTATCTTACACTCATAGGCGTAGCCAGGATTTCAAATACGGGGAGGCGAGTTTTTTTTTAGAGAGAGAGAGAGAGAGAGAGAGAGAGAGAGAGAGATAATTACATCGTCTCCAACCAGTGGTTGCACATACTGAACAATTAACATTAACGGACACTTAACGGACAATACAACGCCCGGTGGACCAGTAGAGTAGGGTCATTTTCATGTTCCGACAGATGGAGCGGGAATGGAGCCCCATTTATGTGACATTACGCCTGAATGCGGGTGGATTATCTTCTCTACTCTCACCCAAAGTATTTGACAATACCCGTCCGTTTCTTGCAACAAGATTAAACAATTCTAGGCTTGTTCTGGAATAAAAAAAAAACGATTTTAAAAACTTTCGATTTTTCCCATGTTTTTTAAATCAAACCACATTGAATGCCAAACACCTAACGGGTCATGTTGGATTTTTGTATAGAATAACCACCGAATTTGTTTGCAGTTTGTACTGAAAATGTACTTTTCATCCGCGACCCTCTCACCCAAAGCAACACAGAAGAAACACCGTTTTTTTACTCACCATGCTCACACCGTTTGAATAGATTATATTTTTTTAATGGTTGTTCAAATAATAAGTGATTAGCTTTTAACAAACATACATTTTGAGTTTTGGTGGTTTATAGCTTATGGTTTGTGTCCCCTTTGCTCACCTTTAGTATAATTATTTTATCTGATATTTTCTAAACAGGAACATCAAACATAACCTTTTAAAACGACGTAAGTAACAAATGTAAGCAAGCTGTGTTTTTTGTGCTGAATTGTTGCTACTTGCATTCTCAACACACGAGTAGTTAGTAAATAATTTAAGAAATTTTATTCATCAATGACGAAAAGAAATTCATATGCGTTCCAACAGCTATTCCTCAATATTTTAAAAATAATTTATATACACATCTGCATCTGCGTTTTGAAATTTGAACCGATTTATCTGATATGATCCAACTGAAACACGTTCTGTCGAAACACGGTATATGTAGCAATCATGTGTATCTGAGTAGTATGATACCAAAACGGTGTATCATTGAATTATAATAAAATTGTTGTTCAAATTCGAGAAATACAACCATTTTGCATATTTTTCTATTCGTGGTTATTTCAGCTGCATGAAAAAACATTCGTTTTGTTTTGTTTGCTTGTTTTTTTTTAATTACATGCTGGAAAATATTATACTTACTTTTGAAAAACTTTCGAATGTCCATTTATGGTACTTCTGGATAAAATGAATCAAATAACTTCGTTTTGTTATGAAGGTTCTTCTGTTTATAAACACGCGCAGAACCATCGCTTATTCTTCCGGTCTTCCTCTAAACTCTCCACCGATTGCTTGTCGATCTGCCAAACTTGGAAGACATCTGCATGGAGTTATCTCAAATTATAATAATCCGTCCAATCTATCACAAAACGTTGCGATTGGTTGAGCGAATAGGAGATAATGAAATCCATTTGTATAAGGCCAAGTCTCTCCCGGTTGGTATTAAACCGATGAGCATGGATATCAATAGAAACATAAAGTTACCAGAAGGCACAAAATGTATCTACGGACTCTTATTTTTACGAAATCCCTCAATTTCAATTTTTAATGGATTAGCATAGATTGTTCATTAGACACTTAAACTTGATTGATACACTTATTAGTTACAGCAGTGCAATAAATTGTAGAATACAGTAGTAAAAATTGTAAGTTACGAAAAAAGAGTTTGGTTTGAGCATCGGCTGTGAAAGGTTGTGTCGATGCGTTATTACGCACTATTTTCCTATCGAGCCTGGCGCGTTTCGTGTTGTTTCGGTTATCTATAATTCGGTGTAACGAGTGATCGAGTGAGCACAGTAAGAGAACAACAAAGCGTCTCTCAAGCGTTCATAAAATTATCCTTGTTTTCCTAACGGAAAACCACCATCACACTTTGTGAGTGGCTCCAATAGCATCCTTATTATTGGTTTAACTCAGATCAAATCGGATTTCCAACATTATAAAAAATCACCTTGTTTTTCCGATGAAAAAACACCATTACACTTTGTGTGTGGCCCCAATAGCATCCTTACTGTTGTAATCGGTTCGAATCAGAAATCGGTACTAGTATTTAAATATTTTACTAAACGAAGCGTGAATTCAGCTTATTGTTTACCAAAACGAACCCTGCTGCCACCCAATCTTGTCATCCAAAATCCCAGTGATTTCTCGTGGAAGCGCGGCGGTGGTTTCGGCTTCCAATAAAACGTCCAAATAAACGCTAACGCATTCCTACTCTTTCCTTATTTGACCTGCATTCGGGCGAGGCCAGCGCCGGTATTGCCTTAGTTTGGGATCACCAGTTTTACACATTGAGCATGTTTGCATCATCTGTTGATCTTCTGAGTAATAACAGCTGAACTGGCAGTAACGGAATAACAACTTCGGGCGGTCAATCATTCTCATTATCCTGCTCATGCTCATAAAAACGGATAAATTATTTGAATAGGATAAGACAACTGCAACTTCTCGCCCTGACTAGCTTGCTGTTCTGCTTCTCACACGCTGAATCAAACTGTAAGATATGATCAACATATATTCTCAATAATACGAAACTACAGTACCCTAAAACGGGGAAAGCGGGGTAACGGGGCGGTTTGACCCATGCCATGAATAGTTCAAATAAATATTTTTCGTTAATACTTTTTCTAACTATCAACTGTGTTTCTTAATCTAGTATTATTTGGCTTCTGAAAGCTATAGCATAGGTTTGATTATTCAGTTTTTGATTAACCAAGAACTGAACATTTTATTGAGCATAGCTTCTTCAACTTTCAGCTAGCGGGGAAAAAAATCAATCAATGCTTATCTAATAGCTAACATTACAGATTAAGAGATATTTCCCTAGTAGCACATTTGTTTCAACCCAGTAAAGGTGACTGATCTGTGACTCAATTAAGTCACAATAGAGCTGCTGAAACCAGTTTTGACTGTTGTGTGCTGCTTGGGGTTTTTAGATACTTTAGGCTACATAGGTTGGGTTCTAGGTTAAAGGAAAAATATTGTAATAAAATTGTTACTATATTGTTACTTATATAATTACAACTTTTTTCTCATGGATGTCAATTTTTTACGCTTTTTTGCTACAACTTGTTACAAAATCGAGGCAACTTCGCGTAATTTGGCTTTTTTATTTAGGCAAAAGAGCAATCTGACAAACATCCCAAGCAACACAAAATCGTCATATTTGGTTACAGTGACTTGAGTGTGACTTAATTGAGTAGTATTGAGTATTGGAGTAAAATCAACTGTATTGCAACAAGTTACCTTGCAACCTTCGAGAGATAAAAAATAAATAATAATATATTGAAACAAATAATAAAATTCTAAAAATAAAATCAAAACTTAGGGGGGGGGGGGGGAACGTGATTATTGATGACAAGCTTAAGTTCAACGCTCACATTGACAATGTCATCAAGAAAATTGCCAAGAAGTATGGAATTCTATGCCGATTGAAAAACGATTTAACTACTTGCAGTAGAATACAGCTATACAAATCAATCATCTCTCCTCATTCGGACTTTTGCCCTTCCATTTTATTTTTGGCCAATCAAACACAAATACTGAGGCTACAGCGTTTGCAGGATAAAATAATGCGTTTGATTTTAAGATGTAACAGATTCACTTCCTCGACTTTTATGTTAGACGCGCTGCAATGGTTATCGGTGAAGCAGAGAAATATATATTTGACTATGGTTTTCATTTTTAAAGTAGTTAATGGTTTGCTGTCTCGATATTTGTGTGATCGAATTGAAAGAGCAAGTGATATTCATAGTTATAACACTAGAAACGCGGCTGATGTTAGAACACCATATTTTTTGTACGGAGCTTCACAAAATTCGTTGTTTTTTAAAGGTATAAATGTTTTCAATTCGATGCCTACACACATCGAACGTGCAGCAACACTAACAGATTTCAAGAGACAATGTATTTCACACAACAAGTATAAGCATCGCGCGTGGTTTACAGGTACAAAGGACTTCTTTTTGAATTTATGAAAAAAATGGCCTCTTATGCTTGAAGATACCAGTAGTAGTGAGTTGTCTGGCTGATTGTCGGGGAGTTCCTTGTCAATTCTGTCGTGGTTGAAAGTAAAAGTTTGACTAGGGTCGGTTCAGGATTTTTTCGGTTTGGAAATTTTCTCGATTTCTCTGGTTGGAGATATCCTTGGTCAGCCCAAAACTAAGCTGGCGGCTCCATTATTGTTGGAACTGCATTGGCTCTGTATGGGGCAGGATCGGATATTGGCTTGTCTCTTGATAATGTCCTTAAACGGGATTCTGTGATTTGAATTGTAATAGGATTTCCTGATCGCTGGGAATACTTGCGAGCATTTGTGGTTGACAACAATAGCTTTTCACAATTATACCACTGTAAAGCAAATGAACAGTTGTTGAATAAGTTCACATCTGTAGATGAAATCAGTTCGTTTTTTTTGCATAACTGGTTGAATTGCTTTTAAATAAATTATCTAATGGATAAATCGTCTAGCTCAAACCTTTGTAGGGATAAGAGACGGGACCATAATCATCATCATTTAATAAAGGGGGCTCCCTTCCCCCTTGCCTACCATGCATTGTGGTAGCTAGGTAAGAGTCTATCTGCTCGATCAGATACCGCCGTCCAAACATGCCCTACGCTCAATTTCAACTACCTCTATTCAATTTCACAACCTGCCGTGCTCTTACGGGGACCTATCAATACTTTCTCTTCACATCTTTGGTTCTAGCATAAATTGCTTTCCACTCCTAGAGTTGCATATTGATAAGAATGATATTTCCAATTTTCAAACATAGCTTCATACATTTAATTTATAAATCTTTCATATACAAAGTAAATTTCTTTGGATTATCCTTTGAATGAGAAAACCTGTTTGAATGAGAAAGCAATGAACCTGTGAACCAGGTATTGTCTTTACGAGGCTATATTACTCCTCAAGTTCTTCTGACATTTTTGCATACTGTTCAGCTGATTTGAAGCAAAAATTCTGTTTTGTATTACTTTTATTTGACTGTTCAACTCCGAGGAATTTTGATTGTGTTTCCATAATCTTGAGCAAGGCATGCTCTCTTTGTCATTCGCTTGAGAGTACCACCAATAGCATGTGATGCACGGACCTTTCCCATGAGACGTTGCAACGAAGTGCCATGCTGCTTCCAATCAATACTTGGACTTGAAATTGCACAAGCTGGCAAAGTTCTTGTTGTTCTTATAATGGGCCTCTGCTACATCTGACATGATAATAATGTTTGAGCAATATATTGAATTTTTTTTAGTGAAATCTAGCAATTTTGATATAAACACCTGAACTGCTATTAAGTCATGGGTCAATACTTCAGATATTATGCTAAAACTTTTGTTTTCCAATATATTGTCCTTCTTGTAATATACTTCAAAGTTTCGGTGATAAACAGGATCAACCACCTGATTTGATTGTATTATCACTAAAGTTTAAAGAAATTAATAATTTAAAAATAAGCCGTTTCCAAATTCCCCCCCCCAACCACATATAAAATAAAAACTCTGGTACAACCAATAAGCCGCCACACAAAAAAAAAAAAAAAAAAAAAAATTGTAAAAAAAAAATTTTTTTCAAAAACCCCCCCCCACGCCCCCCTACACAAAATCCTTTATTAAAAAAAAAATCCCCCAACTTTTTTAAAATCATAAAAAAAAAAATTTTTTTTTTTTTTGTGCAAAAAAATTTTTTTTTAATTTTTTTTAAAAAAAAAAAAATGTTTAAAAAAAAACCCCCCACCCCCTTTTTTTTAGTCTTGTTTGAAAGTATTTTTGTTTTTAGCGTGTAAGAATCGATTTTTACATTATCTATATAATAAAAATGAGTTGGGGTTTCCTTTGTCACGATTTAACTCGCGAGCGGAAGAACCGATCGGCGTGAAATTTTGTATGCAGAGATTTTTAGGGCCGGAGAATAATCTTATGATGGTTTGAGACCCCTCCCTTCACTGGAAAGGGGGGCTCCCATACAAATGAAACACAAATTTCTACACAACTCGAGAACTAATCAAGCAAAAGAAACCAAATTTAGCATGTGTGAGTTTTTGAAAGCAAAAAAGGTTTTTATGGTAGCTTGAGACCCCTCCCCTCTCTATAAAGGGAGGCTCCCATACAAATGAAATACATATTTCTGTATAACTCGAGAACTGATCAAGCAAAGAAACCCAAATTTAGCATGCGGAAGTTTTTGGAGGCAAGAAATGTTTCTAAGGTAGTTTGAGACCCCTCCGCCTCTCTGTAAGGGTAGACTCCCATAAAAATGAAAACATAATTTTTAGCATAACTCGAGAGCCAATCAAGCAAATGAAACCAAATTTGGCATGTTGAGGTTTTTGGAGGCAAGAAATGTTTCTATAGCAGTTCAATACCCCTCCCCATTTTGAAGGGGAGGGGGGGCTCCCCCTACAAATAAAAAGCAAATTTCTGCATGACTCGAGAACTAATCAAGTAAATGAAACCACTTTTAGCATATGGAGGTTTTTGGAGGCTAGATTTCTATATACATAAAAATGAATTTCTGTCTGTCAGACCCTTATAGACACGGAAAGTTCTGAACCGACCAACGTGAAAATTTATATGAAGGGGTTTTTGGGGCTGGGGAAGGTTCTTATGATTGTTTGAGACCCCTTCTCTCTCAGGAAGGGGCGCTCTCATACAAATGAGACACAAATTTCATCATAACCCGAGACCTAATCAAGCAAATCGAATCAAATTTAGCATGTGGGGGGTTTTGAAGGCAAGAATGTTTCTATGGTAGTTCAAGACCCCTCCCTTTCTGAGGGGGGGGGGGGGGGTTCAAACAAATGAAACTCACATTTTTATTATAATCGATGAGCCCAGTGTGATGGTTCGAGAACTAATTAAGCAAATGGAACCAAATTTGGCATGTGGAGGGTTTTGAAGTCAATGATTGTATGGTGGTTTGAGAAACCACCCCCCTCTGGAAGGGAGGGCTCCCATACAAATGAAACACAAATTTCAACCAAAAATGAGAATTATCCAGGTTACTTAAACACAAACCGTGTATTTCTCGGGTAAGAAGCATGTTTTGATAGAAGTTTGAACCCCTGCTTATTCAAAAAGAAAAAAACTCATTTCGAAAAAAAAACCATAAACGTGACAGTTATATTAAATTTTCCTTCATTTAGTTGCAAGCGTAGCAGCGCACGCACCGGGTTCAGCCATTTTTAAAATAAAAAAAAATTTTTTTAAAAAACCCAAACACACCTTTTTTTTTTTTTTTTGATTTTGAAAAAAATGTTTTTAAAAAAATTTTTTTTTTTTTAAAAGCCCCCCCCTCCCTCTGTTGCGCGCTCTTTTAACCAACAATTTTTTTTTTATGAAGAAAAAAAACAGTCCACTTCTAAGATAGTAATTTTTTGCAAATTGACTTTAAATTTTAATTATTTATTTTTAGCCGTCTAAGAATCGATTTTACAATTTTTTTTTAATAAGAGTTCAGAAAATTTTCGAAACGTCACCCAGACATCACTTTTTTGTAAGTCGTGTCCTTTTTGAGTTATGTTGATAAAAAAAAACGATCAAAAAACTTGAGCCCTTTTCAAATGGCAATCTAGATCAAATTTAGCTTGAAAAGACCAGGGGGGCAATCATTAAGGATTTCGATGTAGCTCACATGTATTTCAGTATCAATGTGATGAATATATGGTTAGGATAAATGCATCAACCTGTTCTTTCGAACATTCATCTTTTTCATATGTGCGCATTGTCACGTCATTATAGGATACGAGGCGAGTGTGAAAGAGTTAGTTCATTTCTAGGGTTTTTATTCATTAGGGCGAATCTACAATTGAGAGACTCTCTCTTGCTTCGTGGTCTTTCATTAATTACAGCACCATTATAAAACTATGGATTGATTTTTTTACACAGATCGCAAAATAAAAGTGCTGGCTAGCATATTGGGCAAACAGTCAAACGAGAAATGTGAAAAAGATTTAGCTATTGGTGAAAGAGAAAGTAAACAGAGAGAGTCTCTCAATTGTAGATTCGCCCTAATGAAATAAAAACCTAGATTTATTCTGTCATACCTGTCGTGCCTTGGCATTGATCGATGTTTTGATGGGTCATATTTCGACAAAGACTTTTGATTAGGGCCTAACTGACAAACGTAAACAATTCCGTAAATTTCTCGTAATACAAAATCTACCCATGTAAGCTTCCAACTTATCGAATAGAAGGATTCTTGTTCTTCGAAATGGCTGTGGTATACCTATAGATTAATGAGGCATGTTTTCAAAGTTTGTTTACGTTTGTCAGTTATGAAAAATGAAAATTCTTTGTCGATCTCAGTTGTCAGAATCTGATAATCTGATGTCCAAAATGGTCAGGATATCCAAAATTATCAAAATCATGTGAACTATGGTGCATCTATAAGTGGTTGACAGCGACGCAGACCCCCTGGAAAAGACATAGTCTACACACCCACAAAGTTTCATTGGATTCTGAGAGGGTGCTGCCAAACTCTGGATGAGTTGGCGTGAAATTCGTCAAAAGAGCTTATAGTAAAGAACTCAAGGAACTATTTTCTATAGGGCGAATCTAACAATGAGAGATTCTCTCCTGTCTCGCTCTCTTTAAATTATTACAGCGCCATTATAAACCTTTCGAGGAATTCTTTAGTACAGAAAGAAATACAACAGTGGTGGCTTACATACTCTACAAATAGTAAAATGAAAAACGTAAAGGTTATTGGAATATGAATGAAAGAGAGAGTAATCAAAGAGAATCTCTCAATGTTAGATTCTCCCTAATAGAAAAAGTCCCTAGAACTAGTCTTTTTCTCTTCTAACTGGCTGTGATGCTCTTTTCAACGAGCTCTTGCCTGCTCTAATTAGTTCCATAGTCATTAATTGAGATTTCTCTACACTCTTAAAAATAATGAATATTACGAGTGATGAAATCCTTTTTGCACGTCAATACTTCGAGACTCAAAGATAGATATGACTCAATTGTATGTTCTGTTTAATGTGTTTTTAATCCCTCATTTGAAACTCACAATAATAAATACTGACACACTCAAAGTAACGTTCCGGATGCTACATTTACAACAGTTCCTAAGGTAACCTCAAATCTAAGTCTGTAGAGCGTTAAAAAATTGCCACTTGACTGAAAAGTGGAATGTGCAAGCCTTAAATTTACATGATGCTTGTCTTTGGAGTTATAAGAACATCAGACCTATTGTCAACAAAGTCGGTTTCGCGCATCAAGGCAAGTCACAAGTTCAAATTCGTTCTTTTCCGTGATAGATTATAATACTATTATAACCCGATAACCCGACCGGGAATGGCATACATTGATTTAAAAAAGGTTTTGCTAATTTTTACCACTACAACCGGTGGTCTGAAAGAACCAATTTTTCATTTAACTTCATTACTCCATCTTTATTATTTCTGTCGGTAACAAGGTATAGATCCTTGAGAATAAACTGTAGCAGTATTCGTAAAATTTCATTTTGTGTACCTCAACTTATTTCAATTAAGTTATCATTTAGATTTTTATGGTCTTGAAAATTTAAGAACAGACGTAAATTTTAGTCAAACAGGCCGCTCCTTTTATGTGCATCCAAGTAGACTTAGATTTACAAGCTTTTTTCTAAGAGTGTATGCCAACACTATGCCACACTAAAGTGTCAAGCTCAATGATACACTGTGTCCAGAGTAGTCGAGAAAATTTCCAATCCAGAAGATTCCCTCGACTGGACCGGTTACCGAACCAACCGTCTTTGGCTTGATAACCCGTCCTCTTACCGACCGAGTGATCTGAAGCCCCGGGAAGACCGAATATGCGCGTACTAACACAAATTTCTTGAAAAAGTTCACCCAGCCTCAAAAACAAAGTTCAATCCAAATTGCCCCCATGAGCTACTGAAGTTCAAAATATATTCTGAAAAATACTAGTGAACAGTATTCAAGCTGGAAAAAGATCGCCACTACTAAACTACTTGATTGATAATGCAAAATTCCTTCCCGCCACTAAAAGTAAGTTGTTTCATTGTTTCACAAAAGGAAAAAAAGATCCATCATAAGCAGTTACTAGCTGTCCTCACTCACTTTTTCCCGATTGAACTACACCATCAAACAAACAAACATTAATCCTTCTCTGCACGTTCCATTGCACCAGGGACGTGCCATTACAGCAAGTCGTGCATTTTGGTTGCCACGGTTGCAACCGCGTCGCTTTTCCGATCCATCCGGCCTGCTGCCATGTGCACCGAACACAAACGGTTTCGCAATCCCTCAGACTTTCCATTTCCGCTGCTGTCAACTTGCCCGAAGAATCGAAAACAACCGGTTCAAAGTTCCGGCTTCGTATTGACACAACACGAGAAACCAGTTTCCAATCTGCGTTGCTCGTTTGTGCAACTATGTGGACACCACCACAATCGGTTGAAGGATCGAAGGGTCGTCCAGCTTTGTCTATAAAGTTCGAGATACTGCTGCAGTGCAGTAAAACTGCATCAACCATGTCACAATCGCTGCAAGAAGTGCTTTCGTTTCTGTTTCTCTATTATTATTTTTTTTACAAGTCGGTGGATAATGGAGAAAGAACATCCGAACTTCCACTAATGGCTGCCACACAATTGGTGGACGATTGAAAATGATTTCACCTACAGTCCATCTCGTCCGACACGATTCTTTTCATCCCGGTTGGCGCTGAAAAGTTTGTCATTCGATTACTAATGATTTTTTTTTTCTTTTCTTTTTACTCTCTTATTGCAGGAAGTGGCACGGACGTGAAGCTGTCAGCTTTGGAATTGTGCGGAAAACTTTTACTGGTGAGTACGGACCGAGGTCTTTCTTCCCGTTTTTGAGTGCAGGACTGCGGTTTTGATTCAAAATTCATAACCCATCGTCACTGACGACATGGGGCGGGGACACTGCTGGGGGTGGGTGAGAGGGAGAGAAAGCGACGTTCATCATTATTCTGTGTGGATTCGTCATTCGTCACTGGGGACGGTTCTGCTCGGAATGGATAACTGGTTTCGATTTTTTTTTTCCACAATATTGCTAGATTGCAATAATTAACGATCACGTGGGTGAGCTTCTGTTCAATTTAATATTGTTTTATAATTATTATCAGTTTTCAGGAGTGAAACTTTGAAATCAGTAACAAATGGTCTAGACTGAGTTATCACAGATTTTAATGATTCTTAGCCTGGAGATCGAGGTAGGCTTTGCGTAGGTACGGACGTCAAGTTTGATTTTTCGGTGGAATTTTTTTTTTCGCCCTTCAGAAATATGAAAATCGATAGTTTTTAGTGAAGAAATTCAGCTCTCTTGTTACTGATTGTAAATTGATGAGTTGTGACACGATCGGTTGCTGTCTTGTCTGAAAATTGTTTGCTATTCCGGAAGTGGTGGAAAAAGGATTAATTTACTAGCGTGATAGTAGGATGGGCCATATCAGTGTGATTTTGAAAAGTGCATTGAACTTCTAGATGAATGCGAGTTATATTAGTGTTTGTGACTACTGCATGCAAGAGTAACAATGTTGCATCCCCGATGATGATCCCTTGCTTCACGCATGGATCAGCTAAGTATTCTTCTGTATCTTCCTATTTACCTATAATCTTACTGTTTTATTCCTGTCTAATCCATAGTAAAATGTCTTTAGTTCTGCTTGGTTGATGGTTACAGAATATTCTCAGTGACAAGTCACTCTTGAAGTGTCAGAAAATGATGTACTGTGGTGAAAAGATGCAATCTCTGATCAAATGTTTTATTGTTCGGTGAAATTTCTAAGAGAAAAAATCAAAATGAAACAAATCGCCATCATAGACAAACTATTTTTGTGGCACTTTCTATTTGATGATCAGTCATTGGTTAGTCAGACAACATATTTTTATTAAAAAAGATTTCTTGCTTTCATTTCATGCTGGCCAATGTATTATTTTGAATCGTTAAAAAACAGGGGGTTAATCGTGTTTTGGGTTGTCGGAAGAAGTTTCCATGGTTGTTTCTCTCATATCTGTCAAACCAAAATTGAAAAGTTATGCTGATTGGCAGCCAGCTACAAATGATGTAATCATGCGTGTAAGCGGTTCAAAAAACAACGGAAATTTGTCTTGTTGTGGTGAGGTTTAAATATGTCGGAGTGTGTCTTTGAAGGTGTTTCATCCCATGTTAAAATAATTATACTTTTTTTTTGAATGATTTGAAAAAAGCTACATCTATTACTTCCTAATATAAACAAATGAGCTACAGATTTCTATTGAATGTAGGTATAGGTTTTATTTATTTACTATTTAAATTGATGTTATATCACCTTTATCTTCCCATTTTTCCGATTGGCCTCAGATGGCAATGGATGTTTTCATGCTTATCTACACTCAATCTTGGTTGGACAGTTATTACATCCCAAATAGCTTTTCATAAGCAATCGAAATAAGAGTGATGAAGTAAGTCTCAAACCAGCTTCCAGCGTGCAATCTACGGATTATTTAATTACTAACGCAACGCAAATATGATAACTTGTCAAATATCTTTATTAAGAAACACAACAACTTGTATCCTTCCCTACAAATTATTTTGAGAGGCCATCCTTAAAAAATAATTTAGAAAACTCTGAAATTAATTCCTTCTATACAATCACTATGTTCATTCCAAGTACCATGTTTGTCCCGAATCAGTTAAAGAAACTTCTAAAAAAGTGATTTTAAACATAATCAAGTTACTGCTATTCATTGTGATGGAAGGTTTGTGTCGAACTCACACCATGAGCCTCTCCTATCTTTAAATGTTTGTGATTTCCTGAACCAGCTAGAATTTGTGAAAATTCTTCAAGTTTCACAATTTCAATCCATCAAATGTTCTATTATTCGTACAGAGCTAATTTCCAAAATATAGAGAAGAATCCTAAATTGACAATATGTAATGCAATGTTGTTTCTGCAGTCCGAGAAAACTGATAAGATCTCTTTCAACACCCGTACTTAGAATTTTTTCTCATTTCAGAGAGCGAGTAATGGCGCTATAACCATAAGCCGTATAGGGCTAGGAATAAAGTTTATGCTTAAGTCTCAACCGTTTGGAGAAAAATGGAGCATCACTTAACCTTCTTAGACTCGATGCTCCCAACGACCATTTAAATAAACTTTTGTTCTGTACACCAAACAGGGCAATCTGTTATTCTCTCCGACTGTTAATTTCCCTTTTCCTTTGATATCTACTGAAGGCTACGTGGGTTCCCGGTGTCTTCTTAAGGTAGATACTAACAAAATACCATGGTAGATACTAACAAAATACCATGCATGGACGTGGCCAGGTGAGCGATCGAGGAGTGTATTTGTGGAGATTATTGCGTGAAGAGACATATCAGTATCTGGTTCCTTTTCATAGTGACATGCAATATCTTTTTTTTTTTTTTGTTGGAGCGTAGATGGTGGACCACTGCGTCCACTGAGTTGAACTGTTGAGGTAAACCCCTGATTACTGTTCTAATTCGCATCTTACAGCTAGATCACCATTTGTCAAGTGACCAGCCCAAGACGCGTCTCCCAATCAGGCTAAATTGAGTTTATAAAACCCACCACCTTTCCAGGATTTGCAGTCCAAATTTCTTTAGGTTGCATATAGCCACTGTACAGAAATATAAGTCTGCTCTTGTACAAAGCATCACAACTGCAAAGCAGATGTTCCGAGCTTTCACGTTCCATGTTACAGAAACGACAGATATCATTCTGAACCTGGCCAATGTTTTTCAAATGATATCTTCTCGGGCAATGTCCGGTTACTAGGCCAGTATAGGTTCAAAGAACTCTCTTATTGAGCTCCAGAAGCTTTTTACTAATGGTAACATTTGGAATTATAAACCTTTTCGCTTCAACACACTTTGTGGTGACCAACCAATTGGTCATCACCCTTTGCTCTTGCCAAGATTTTAATTCCATTTTTATGGCACAGTATGATATACCGCAGAATGGTTCTGGGCCAATAAACTGTGCATTTGAACCTTGTTTAGCAAGCTCGTCTGCCCTTTCATTGCCTTCAATGCCACAGTGTCCCGGAACCCAGAATAAATTTACCTAGTTCTCTTGGCACACCTTTCGCAGTGAAAGAATGCATTCCCAGACAAGTTTGGAGTGCCTCTTGGCTGACTGTAAAAATACAAATATTGGCATGTCTATATTTCCTCTTCAGACAAACGTTGACACATTTTACTATAGCAAAGATCTCCGCTTGGAAAACCGTTGGCCAAATTAGTGGTGAGAGGACTCCTCCTTGGGGACAACCTCTCGTTGCCCGTACTGTAATAGACGAACTTCCCAGCTCTGAAGTGATTTCTCTTTTTGCGAGCCTGGTATGAACCCAGTTAATTATGTTCATGTCAAAGTTCCTTTTCTTCATGGCACGAGCCATAGACGAATAGGAAGCGTTGTCGAAAGCTCCTTCAATATCTAAGAAAGAACAAAGTGCTATTTCTTTTACCGATAGAGCTTTTTCTACCTTTTAAACCACACTATGCAGTGCCGTAACTGTTGACTTACCAGACTGGTAAGCAAACTGGAACTCAGATAGTGGATGCTTGTTCATGTAATTTGAATTGATATAATAATTCAACACTTTTTCCATAGTCTAAAACTACGTTGAACCGACGGATCATGGCGACAATGGAACTATTTGCAGCATGATTAGTTGCTTGTAATTCCTCGTGAAGCAACGCTCTCGGTCAAAGGGTTCCGGCAGGAGCATATAGACTGATTCTCGACAGCAACTCAGGAACATCGTATTCAGATAAAAGAAGCTTGGCAACGAATACGGATTGCGCGACATTCCTTCGTTTAGCCAGAGTATCCAGCCCTAGCAGGCGACAGCGATCGGCGTAAGCAGGCAAGTTTAACGGGTCACTCCATGGAAGGTGGCGCAAAGCATATCTTACGAATCTGCGTTGGACAGCTTCGAACCGCGCACTCCATACAGCCTGGTAGGGGTTCCATACAGCAGATGCAAACTCAAGAATAGAGCATACCAGCGAGCAGTAAAGAGCTTTGTAACACAGTGGATCAGGAAACTCATTGGAGGTTAGCTTTTCGTCCAATACAACTCAACATGATCAACCCGTTGAAATGGAGATCCAGCCATAGTATAATCAAACTGGATAGCATTATTCGTTCAACCAAAACTTATTACGCAACATTTTGAGATGCTCAGAACCATCATATTTCGCACGCACCAATTACTGAATATTTCAAGAAGTTTCTGTAATTCATAGCAGTCTGCTAGGGAACAAGTAAATAAATTTTAAGGTTATCTGCAAACAACAACAGAAAGCCTCCATTTAGCAACATGAGGGAAACATCGTTTATAAAAAGCAAGAACAGCAATGGTCCCAAGGTGCTTCCTTGGGGAACTCCGGAATGGTTCGGAAAATAGTCCGATGAATTGTTTCCAATACTGAGAGATACTTGACGTTGCACAAGGTAAGATCGAAGCCAGGTGCAGAAAGCAATGGAAAAACCAATTTTCTCTAGTTTTGCTAGCAGTAAGTCATGGTTAACTTTATCGAAGGCAGATTTGAAATCGGTATAAACATCATCGACTTGGAGTTGTTTACATACGTTCTCCATGCAGAACGACGTAAAGCTGACAAGATTCGTTTCAACAAAGCGGCCGGGATAAAAGCCGTGTTGATAGGGGCTGATGTAATTCTTGCAGGCAGCAAACAATTTGTCGTTGATCAGCGACTCAAATACTTTTGATTCCACACCGAGTGAAGTAATGCCACGGAAATTTTTTAAATCACTTTTTCCTCCTTTCTTGAAAACTGGGAACATAGTAGAGCACTTCCACTGCATTGGAAATTTTAATTGCTGGAGTGATAAGTTGAATAGCAGAGAAAGTGGAGTAGCTAAAATGTCGGAGCATTTTTTCAACACAGCAGAAGGAACTACGCTAGGTCCAGGATTGAAGGACGATTTGGTCTTGCGTATCGCCGAAAGAATCACCTGAACGTCGACAGCAAGAAGATGGAAGAATGAAAGAAAACTGGATAAAAATGGTCATGTTTGGTTCTGGATAGATGTTGTATATGGAATCATTCCATCATTTGGGGAGGCATTTTAAAATCTTAAATAAAACAAACCCAAACTTATGGGTTATGTTACAGGTGAACTTTCTAAGCTGAAATCATGACAAAAATTATAGCAGATCGTATGTATTTAATGTATTGTGTGTAATATTAAAAAGTTACTTCTTTTGTTCGCCTCTCCTTACCCGTTTCGATTGGTTCCGTGGTGTGAAAATGTCTGAAATAAATTGAAACGATAAATTTAGTCCGGATAGTTACATACCTACGTGGCCGAAATTTCCAACGGCCTCACACTTAATAATCACAACTTACTAACCTAGCACAGTGAAACAATTTTTCTTGATGATTTTACGCAGGAACGTAAATAAACAAAGTTGGGAGGCACGTTCAGCTGTTCATAATTGTCCTTTATGACAGTCAAAGGGTGCGTTTAGGTATGTCTTACATAGCCTAACTTCCGCTAGTAGATATGCGTTTCATTTCAACGTTCCTTGCATTTTACCTTGCCTTTCTTTCATGAAAACTCTACCGATGATTTCTTACCACCAATCAGAATTTATGAACAACTAAGAAGAAATTAAATATGACTTTTCTTAAGCCTTCTATGTATAGTGCCACCGGAAATTTACATCTGTTGCTCGTGAAGGGCTTGAGCAATCATCGCCAATCACACTGGAGCGAGACTGGCGCCTTCATGTTTTCGCTTTTGACACTGAGTGAGGGTTTCACTGGAATCGATTTGTTCATCCAATTAGAGTCATCTTCATCCATAATTTAGAACATCAAACTCGAGTCAACATAAATTACGATCAACTCCAATCTCAACTTAACCACTCGCACTCTGTTGATGTTTGACTTGGGTTACGCTTGTTTGTCGGTATCAAGGATATTACATATTTAACCATTGAATGGAGCTGTTCGAGCAGTTATGAGAAGTCTTTAATCACGTGACGTCAGTACGTGCTCAAATACAAACAATTTGCGTACGGTTGAAAATGGTTGCCTGGGTTGCTGCCGTTGGCACCGCCAGTTTAATGTGGCTTGCTATGACGGGAAGGGTCTGTACAGATTTGAAAGTAAGGTATGGAACTCGAGCATGCTTTTGGCTACGTATTGAAACAGCCAAAGCGTTGCTTCAGTTAAATTCAGGAACTACTTTATAGCGAGCTGTTTGAAAATTGAATGGAAAAATTAACTAACAGATTTGGGTACCTTCTATCTGGATTTTGCGTTCGATAGCTTCTCACCAATGGAGTTTTCGAACACATTTATGGATTGATATATGTCCCATTTATTTATAGGAGATTAATCAACGGTCCCATCAGTATCTAATGCAATAAGTTAATCAATAATATTTATGGGAGATTCTTCAACGGTCCCATCAATCCAGCATTTTAGGAGCGCTCATGGCGGATGCTAAAGGGGTAGTACCCACAGGTGGGTAGCTTTTACGTTTGACGTTTGGCTTGTGTCGTTTGTCAGATCATTGACAAACCAGTATTTGTGTTGATTTGAGATCATTTTGTTTATTCTCGATTCCAAAGTGGTAGGGAAGATGTACCTATATTAATCTCATCACTTTGCAATTCATCCTACTTGAAATAAAACGATATACACGTGACAGGATTAGTTAGTAATGTTTGTTGTAGTTATTTAACGTAAGCAAACATTATTAGAAAACGAAACCGATCCTTCAACTGCCCAATTGTTTGATTCATCGTAGGGTGAATATAGGAACAATGAGATTAATATTGGGGCAGTTTCCCTATATAGGTGTTGTACTAACTGCGGATCAAAATTTTCGGATGGCGGATTGTCCTTCCACCAGATTCCAACTGGAAGGCCTTGCTTACAGGTACGAAGACGTCAATTGTGGATCAATGCAATCGGCTGCACCGACATAAATTATCAGTATGCCAAAGTGTGCAGCATGCATTTTGAAACAGGTACGTTAGATAAAAACCTTATTACTAAATTTAACGCTTGAACGTGAAAATTCGAATGATGACCAGTTACAGGAAAACCCGCGGCATTCAATGAATGCGAGAAGGGGAACTGGATTCCAACATTATTTTTTAACGTTGAGGAGCATGTGAACGAAGAGTTTGTTGCTAACTATAGCGTTAATGGGCAGTTATCCACTGACATGGAGATTAAAACGAAGCAGTATTCTTCGGAAGGTTTGTTTATGTTTTAACCAACAAGATCAATATGTCGTCGACCACGCTGTTAATACTGAGGTTAATGCTATAATACTTATTTCAGATGCTAAAATTGTGGAACAGTTCTTTGATAAAGAAAAAAATGAAGAGGAATTTGAGCTTCAACGCACAGACCTGAGCAACTCGGTGTTAGTAGAACTGAACAAGAGCGGGAAAGAAAACAACGATGATACACGAAACAATGCAGTTTTTAAAAGATGAATGTGAAGAAGAAGAAGAAGTGCTGGAGACGATATCGGAAGATTGGAAGGAAGATGATGCGGATATGATTTATGCTGTTGGGGAATGGTAGGATGACTAAAGGAAAGTTAGCACGGAGAAAGATAATGTTGCAAATCTGGAAATAGTTCAATTAAATGTTGGTCAATACATTAACGAGGGAACTATGAATGTACAGAAACAACACGATGACGGGGAGATGGATGCAGTAGATAATAACGAGACGTTAGAACAGCAGATAGCAGATAAGGATGCAGAGATAGATCGACTAAAACTAGAAAAGAAAAAACGTCAGCAAACTATCTGTTTTGAGTTGAGATTTTTTGAAGGGAATGATGCCAAAACTCGTCTCTTTACTGCTCTTCCAAATTTTACTACCATCAAGATACTTCACGATTGTGTCCATGCAAGAATTTTGTTTTTTTCCCAGGTTCTAAGAAAAGAACAAGTTTTTATTATGGTTCTTATCCGTCTAAGACTGAGTGATCAGTTGATCATCAGAAGTCGCGGTTCGCCGGGTAAGATCGGTCGGTGGTGAGGTACATGATTAATTGGGATCCAAATTATTCGTTCGCCATGCTCGTCGGGCCCTATCCTGGCACAAATAAACCACTGTCCCATTTTGTAAGAGACTCAGGCGGCATCCGTACTGTTGGTGTAGATCGGACCAAGTTGGCTCTCAAGCGTTGAGATGAATTACCTTGTTTTCCTAATGGAATACAACTATCACACTCTATGAGTGGCCCCAATAGCATCCTTACTGTTGGTTTAAATCGGCTCAAATCGGAAATCGGTACTAATTACACTTGACAGCTTATCGTTAACCAAAACGAACCCTGCTGCCAACCAATCCTGTTATCCAAAATCCCAGTGATTTCTCGTGGAAGTGCAGTGGATTCCGCGGCTTCCAATAAAGCGAGTATCACGCCAACATTTTCCTACCCATTCACTACTTGCCCTGCATTCGGGCGAGGCCGGCGCCGGTATTGCCTTAGTTTGGGATCACCAGTTTTTACACATTGAAGATGTATGTTAGTCCCAAGCATCATCTGTTGGTTCTCTGTGTAATAACAGCTGATCTGGCAACAACGGAGTAGCAACCTCGGGCGGTCAATCATGCTCATGCTCATGCTCATGCTCTTATCCGTCTAAGACTGAATTTGTATTTTAGGATGATAGGCTATCTTTTTAATTTTTCAACATCTACTGCGTGCACACATTTTTATTCAGGATTGTACTCATTGTACAAGCAACTACAAGGACTTGTAAAATGGCCTGAGAGGGAGCTTTTAGAATATTACACTCCTCTGAAGTTTAAAAAAGTATTTTCAAGAAGCATTACTTCAATTATTGATTGTTTTGAGATTTTCTCGGAAAAGCCTAGCACTAAAGATGCCATGCTGAAAATGTATTCAAACTACAAAAACCACTACACCACCAGCATTCTGATTAGTATAACACCATTTGGAATTATTTCATACATTTCTAAGTCATACACTGGTCGAACATCCGTCAAACAGATAACAGAGTCTTGTTGATATCTAAAAAAAATCGGAATTTATTTTCCAGGAAATTTCTTTTTTCCTGACTTAGAGTAAATTTAGGAGCCCAAACCACAAAAAGTGCATATGAAGCTTTAGATAAAAATATTTGCATCTGATCTTGAAAGTAATATTCGTGTTTGTGATTCATTTTAATACTTCCATCTTTATCATGAATAATAGTTGGGTTTTGCCAGGCAATCGACGAACTAGTACCAGTTCTATTAACACTCTCGAACTTAAACGGGCATTTTGCTTCAATTGCTACTATTCCACAATAGCTACATTGAAAGATATGATCTGGGGACGCAGCAAAATATGGATATTTTGGATTAATCATCAGTCCACTTTTTCTACTGCAAAACTCTTGGTGTTGTTGAAATTTGAACAGCTGTACAGCAGCTACAATAGCTTTATGTACATTCCCTTTTTTCATACAATGTCGCAGGAAACTCCTGACTAGCATTATCTTCACAAATGTATTCGATCAGTGTTATTGATGGAGAGTAAATTCTAGTTTTTACAGATCTACCAAAGCGCGAAGCCGTTATGCGCCCATACCTCAACTAATGCCAAAATGGATCGGAAGATTGATCCCTAGTTACCTCTTCCGCTAACTTACAGTCTCTATCAGTAAAACTCCAATCAATTTCTCTGCCATTTTCAACGATTTTCTCTAACGAACATCTAACCAGGTCTGCGTCATACATCCTCCGAAAGCTCAATACATACTCGGCATAGAAACGCGCGTCATCTTCTTCAGCATTCAGTTCCGATGGTTTGAAAAAACCTCTACTGGCAGCGACGTCTTGTCCAGATCTTATTAGGGCATATATAAGATCTTTTAATTCATCCTCAGATTTCTCAAAATTGTATTCCCGAAACTCACATCTACAACTGAGCTACAACTCGACCGAAACTGATTTCATCCACAGGTTCATAAAAGTTTTCTTGTGGGCTGCCCGATGGCTGACTCCAATAAGCGGGAAGTTCAGTTACCGATCTATAAATACTGATCGTTATTGTAGAACTATAAATAACTAAAGCTACTTGTGTAGATTTGGTTACCTTTTTATCCAAACAAGTTTCTCTTGCATAACGCAAAGCGTAAAGCACTGCAGCAACATGTGAACATTTTTCTCCAGCACCTGCAGTACAATCACAATGAGCAGAGTGTATCTCTCCTGGTTCTTTGTTAATAACTTAAAAACTTGTATTAATATCCAAAATTCGGCTGGTGAATCATTAAGTCTCATGCTGTGTAAAACCTGCAAGACACAGTTGAAGTTAGTCCAATGAAATAAATGCTTCAAAATTACAAATTACCTTTCCAAACACCGCGAAAACATCTCCACATTTGCGACCCTTCACTTCTTTGCCGAATCCCGTTTCAAAACTTTTGGATGCTGCAAGTGACTGATGGTTTCTCAATGGTTCTCCGGTACGGAATGATAACATGTTCAATAGATAGATCAAAACCATATCATAATCCACGGACAGAGGAAGTGCCTTAGCATCGTATGCAAACGTATATGGATCTTTCCCTCCCACAAACTGATTTTTTTTCTTTATACCGTTCAAAATCTTCATTCGATCGTGTTTTAGGTTTTGAAGATAACATATTGATTTTTAGTCTGTTTTCAGTTTTGTTCAACAACACACATAGGTTACGGGACGGGTTTTAAGCAGTTTAGTCAGCACCTGAGACATTTGATGAAGCTGTTTGTAACCTATAATTAGAACTGCCAATATTCGGACATTAATCCCTCTGCTTACGTCTGGTCTATCGGAACATACCTTCAGCAACGAGCATTAGGCTCAGAAAATTTCATAGCCATGGAATAAAGTTCCCAATTGCAGGGACCTCTTAAAAGCATGCGGATTGCTTTCCGATCTAAAAAAATGTTTTCTTCAGCTCCTCAATCTGTTCATAAACTAACAATATTGTATGAGTGCGATTCTGTGCATGTGTGCGAAGGCGAAATTAAATAGGCCAGTTGACGATTTGCTGCAAACGTCAATTTCCTCAACCCGCTCCTTCGTTTTACCCATCCGCTCTCTAAAACAATCAACCAAAACATGTCGATTGCTACGACCACAAACTCGTCTACAAGCAGGTTATGAGACAGACGTACACGACCAAACTTTTACTTTGTCATTGATCTTTAGATTGGCAATGTGTATTTCTTATTTCATTTACCCTCACGCAAATGTCAGCCAAAGCGACTGTGACGACAAACGGGCTGCTTCCTTTAAAAACAAACAAATGCAAGAGACAGCAGGCTTCACGTTACATTACCGGTGCGCTATAACCATGGTTAACAAAGAAGAGAGGAAACATGGGCTCTCTCAAAAGCAACAGTGATGCCATAGCTGCCGCTCAACAGCGAAGCATTATTTATCGTTGGGTACTATTGGACAGCTCCAAAACATATTTTTTTATTGCAAATTATAGTGCCAGATGATGGACAATATAATCATAAGCATAGATCAACCTCAAATGGCTGGAAGAAACATGAAATAAATAGTGATTTCAGATCATCTAAATATGAAATAAATTCAAACTCAATTATCAACATTACATTCTGGAAACGAGCCTAAATGTGAGAGAGAGCTGATGAAGACATGCTCTCCGGGCAATGAGGTCTATACAGGTGGCGAAGAGAATGGTGTTTGTCGGTATAAGTAACGAAAAATGAGTAAACAATTCATGATTTCAGGTAGTGACGTAAAACTCCAAAAACAAGCGAATGATAACAAAGCAAGTTTAGTTTTTGTCCGCATCCTTTTAGTGTACAAGAAGGCATTTTTCAGCCGAAACCTTTTAAAAACTACACCAATTACCGAAAATAAACATTCCACCTTGTGATTTGCTGCTATTGTAAATTGATTCACGAACACAATGACAGTATTTTGCATTACACTAATACAACTTAACCACTTCTTTTCCACCTGTATAGACCTCATTGCTCTCCGGGTACATACGATCAAATGCAAAATGCGCAAAGGCATAATTTAAGCGAACTTCTTCAGTAGGTAAGAAACTGATGGTTTCTAGATGATGTATTTTAAATCTTCAAAATGACAGTAATAAATTGGTAATCAATCATGATTCATGCATCGAATCATTGACCCAATAGATAGAGCTTATGATCGTATCATTAAAAGTGAAATAATTTGGAAAATGTAGGAGTTCTAGACCTATTTCCTAACAACTGATTAAAATAGTGACCCCTGATTAAGCCGTTCCCTACCCTATATCAAATTCGTTTTTGAACCTAGCTTCGAACTAGTTCCAACTTGCGATACCCGAATTTATTTTCAGTGCAAACCTCAATCCGATACCAGTTATAAATAAAACAATACACACTGACGTTTAACACACAACAAGTCGACCCAATTTTGATACCCGATCCAGTTTGGAACTGAATCAAAAACGAACATGTGTCCAAGAAAACATGTGTCAAACGACACAAGCCAAATGTCAAACCTCAAAGCAACCCACCAGTGGGTGCTACTCACAAGCCGCCATGCAGTCTCTTTAAATGCTGGATATCGAATGCAATAAGTTAATCAATAATCAAAAAAAATATCGATAGTTAACTGTATTATTGTTTAACGTGCAATCTGCCGTCATCCGAATTGTTAAACGGGTTTTCGTTAAAAATAAAAATGTGCTCACTGTTTACCACTATTCAGCGAAATACATTGAACACATCAACATTAATATGAGTTTGGACCAAAAAACTGCTTTCGAACGCTCTATTGAAAAATGATAACGACAGTTTGAAGTTAAGACATTACAGCAACCGATAAACTTAACTTTCGCAACCATGCTTACAAAAGTCTAAATTCTCCTCAAAATCACTCGTTTTCTCTAAGGTTCAATTTACTTTAAAGTATTTTCGAAATTTTCAAAAGCAGTTTTTGGCTGCGCATAATTGTAAATCGTTAAAAGCTTGCGTCATATTGGTCCGTTTTCGAATCTCCACAGAATGACGCGATGGATTCCTCAAAAAGTGTTTCAAAGAAAATTGAACCTCAAGGCTACAACAAAACAAAAACACTTTGGCACCCGGAAAAAGCCATATCCGTAACATTTTAACAAAACAATAGCGTCTTGGCTTACTAACGGCGACAAAAACCCAAGAAACCGGCCAAAAGAAATTAAAAACAAAAATTAGCCACCTTCGCCTCAAGTGATCATCGTGTCCTAACGAGGGGTCGCCAATGAGAATTTTCCGGTGGAGAGAACGTGGGTGTGAAATCATTAATCATTTTCAATTGCTAGCCGGCAACCATGAAGGCGAACGAGAAGCACGGCACTGTATTGTATTGTTGTGCTATTCTGACCATCGTGGCACCGGGAAAGTATGACTCTATTTATTCCTCCCACTTGTGAGACATTTCTGTGCAAGAACTAACTAGGGAGAAAAAAAAAGTCGGAAGGAAAACTTCCACCCGAAATTAAACAGCGAATAAAAGTTCAATTAAAACGAGGCGCCAATTTAAATTTAAATTTATCACAGTTCGTGCTCAATTTTCGTGTAATTTGGCCGCCCCCCATACAATTGTACATTGGAGGAGTTTTTTTTTCAGGGCTTGCTGAGTAATGCGAAAAAAAATCTTCAATGTTCTAGTTAGTGTGTGTGAGAGAGAGGGGGGAGATAGCTTGAATGATGGATTTAGAGCAATGTGTAAGAAAAAAATCTTCCTCAAGCTCGGATTAAAGAAGATTAATGATGGCGGATTTGTGCTGTTTTCAGAATGTGGCTGGGGGGGCTATAATCTTTGTTGATGAAGAATGTGGTCGTTGTTTATCATTTAACCGAGATTTCCTGGTGAGAGTTGTGTTCTTTCTTTCAAACTGATATCACTCTGTTGTTCCGATGATTATTTCAGTCAAAGCAGTCACTGAAGCATTATTTTATCATTAAAGGGTGTCCACGATGAAATTGCCACACACAAAATTGATTCGCAAAATTCGAGTTTTCATCCGATTGCCATCAAATTTTCAGGGATTGAGAAATAACTATTAAACTTCATTTTACCATTTTATTCGTATTTTATTTACAGTCCATACGCAAATGCCCGCACCTTGGCCTTAACCCCGGCCATAAGATTCTGCACAACCTGTGAATCAACCGTTTTTTGCATGTAAACCCATACTTTCTTCAGTTCCTCGACTGTCTTCACTACCTTAGGTCGTTTAAGAAGGTGCTGCTTCATAATCGCCCAGTACTTCTCGATGGGGCGGAGCTCCGGAGTGTTGGGAGGGTTGAACATTTTCGGCACGAAATTGACCTTATTGTCCGCATACCACTTCAGCACGTCCTTGGAGTAGTGGCATGAGGCCAAATCCGGCCAGAAGATTGTTGGGACGTTGTGGGCCTTCAGGAGAGGAAGCAGCCGCTTCTGGAGGCACTCTTTTATGTACACCTGTCCGTTCATCGTGTCCTGGGTCACGAAAGGTGCACTCCGCTTCCCGCACGTGCAGATGGCTTGCCAAACCAGGAATTTCTTCGCAAATTTGGACATCTTCTGAGTGCGGACATGCTCCGGAACGCTGAACTTATCCTTGGCCGTGAAAAACAGGTTGCCGGGGATCTGTTTGAAGTCGGCCTTCACATATGTTTCGTCGTCCATGATGCAGCATTCAACTTTCGTCAGCATGTTGAGGTACAACTTCCTGGCACGGGTTTTGGCGGACTTGTTCTGCTTCTCGTCGCGATTAGGGGCCTTTTGTACCTTGAACGTTCGAAGCCCAGCCTTAGTTTTGGCCTTCTGGACAAAACTTCGGCTTAGGTGCAGCTTCTTAGCCACATCCCGAACGGAGGCGTTCGGATTTCGGTTGAAGGCCCCAACTACGCGGTTGTGATTTTTGGTGTTGTACGGAATACTTTTTCCTTCACTTCTGGGCTTCCGATCGGTGGTCAACCGTTCCTCGAACCGCTTAATCACTCGCGACACCGTGGAATTCGCGATTCCCAACGTTTTAGCGATGGAACGATGCGAGAGATCCTTGTTCTCGTGATGAATGCGCAAGATTTTATCACGCACGAGCTGTTCTTTCGACTCCATTTCCGTGAGTTTTGATCACAGGACTTTAAAACTTGCAGGATGTAAATAATGCACTATGAACTAAATCCACCCAAATTTTCATAAAATTCTACCCAACGGTTAAAAAGTTAGAGCAATTTCATAGTGTGGCAATTTCATCGTGGACACCCTTTATTTACTTCTGTGGACATTTTACATTAAAGTTAGAACCTTAATATCATTTCCATGTTAATGGAAATCCAAAAAATTTATATTTTTTCCCCCTTATAAAAGTTATTTTTTTATTCTTTCTAAAATTTTTTAAAAATAGCAAAATTATAAAATTAAAACGGTTTTTTTATTTTGTGTGTTTTCACCAGGGTCTTATGGGTCAAGAATGCGTTTTTTATATAACGATTTTCAATTTTTAATGGATCATTTCTTCAGTTTTAAAGGTGCAAAAATAGGGCTGCCGTAGTTTTTTACGTGCACGAGTGCTTTTTACCAAATTTATTGGAAAAAAAAATGTCAGCGGCCGTAAAAGAACGTGAGATCGCAAAAGTAAGTCAGCTTTCTGAAAATTAAAAATCTACTCCAAAGTGATCCTTCTTTTACAGCAATATTTAAGCCTCACATATAAAGGAACGTACATTTTAATAAATTTGAGTAGTAGCGCAGTCAAGGATCGATTTTGCTGTAGTTAAATTTAAAAAAAAAATGAAACCCAAAATTGGAATAATTCCGGCATAATTAATGGATCATTTATATTATTATAAATGCACAAAATTGATTTGCTATGGACCATATTTAGAAGTTTATGGGTCATTTTCAAACCTATTATGGATCATTGGCGATATATTTATGGAATATTTTCAATAATTTATTGATCATGTGCATATATTTTAGTTCACAAACGTTACATTCTAAGGATCAGTTTTACAAGTTTAAGGTGAGTTATTGAACCTTTTATGGATTATTTACAATATGTTTATGGGTAATCAATACAATTTTATGGATCATAGCCTCGATTTATAACGGTACCTTTTTGACATTTTATTGCTAAAACTTACATAAAGTATGGATCACATTGCTGTATTTTATGGATCATTTTAATTTTGTTATGGATTTTCATCAGAGCTTTATGGGTCAGAAATACGTTTTTTATGGAACGAATTTCAATTTTTCATGGATCATTCCTTCAGTTTAAAGGTGCAAACCTCGGGCTGCCCATTTTTCTGGATCAGTTTTGTGTGTAGATCCAATCAGAGATGGATCACTTGAAGGTGAAAGAGGTTCTACAAGGACATCTCAAATGTCTGTTAGAACAAAAATCGCCGTAAATGACTTGGCTGATAAAATCTTTAAGAAAGCCAGGGTAGAAAATGCGTTGAGATCTTTTCAGCCTTACAAATCTGCAGGAATGGACGGGATATTGCCAGCATTACTTCAAAACGGCGAAGCAGTGTTGATCTCGCCATTAATTGAGATTTTTAAGGCAAGTTTAAGACTCAACCATATTCCAACTTCATGGACACAAGTAAAAGTTATCTTCATACCTAAAGTATGAAAGCGAGACCAGGCGCATCCTAAATCATATAGACCCATAAGTCTTTCATCGGTCCTATTAAAGACTATGGAAAAAGTGTTGAATGATTATATCAATTCAAATTACAGGAACAAGCATCCACTATCTGAGTTCCAGTTTGCTTACCAGTCTGGTAAGTCAACAGTTACGGCACTGCATAGTGTGGTTTCAAAGGTAGAAAAAGCTCTATCGGTAAAAGAAATAGCACTTTGTTCTTTCTTAGATATTGAAGTAGATTTCGACAACGCTTCCTATTCGTCTATGGCTCGTGCCATGAAGAAAAGGTACTTGGACATGAACATAATTAACTGGGTTCATACCATGCACGCAAAAAGAGAAATCACTAGCAGAGCGGGGATGCTCTTATATTACAGGACGCGCAACGAGGTGTTCCCCCCGGAGAGGTCCCCCCACCACCAATGTGGTTCTTTGTTGTTGACGATCTACTAAGAAGCAAGGAAAAAAAGGTTTGGGGGTGTGGGGGTTGGTGAAGCAAAAGATATAATAATGAGGGGGAAAAAAGACAACAACATCACAGAGAAAGAACGAAAGGCCCCAAAAAAAACACCTAGTCTTGGTGTATCAAGGAGGTCCTTTGCATTAATCCATCAAAAGTAGTAATTGTACCTTTCACTAGGAACAGGAAGTTTAGTCTAAAAGCGTTTCAGCTAGGAGGATTAAAGATTCATCTTAGTGAACAGGTTAAATACTTAGGAGTGATACTGGATGCCAAACTGAACTGGAATGCTCATCTTGAGTGTGTGATCGGTAAGGCAACCAGTGCTTTCTGGATATGCTCAAAAACATTTGGCAGAAAATGGGGTCTAAGACCAAAAATGATAATGTGGATTATCCATACTCCAACAAACCAAAAGAACTTCTTCTTTTTTGGGGCCAAAACCCAAAAGGAAAAGCCACACCAAAAAAAAAAAAAAAACCAACCCCCAATAGCCAATCCAAAAACAGAGCGAGGTGCCCCCCCCCCCCCAAAAACCTGAAAAAAAACCCCAAACTCCCCCCCTTCCCCCAAAACCCGCAACCAGAAGCAGAAAAGAGTATGCTAAGACTTAAACGGTTGAAAACTTTCATGTCTGGTGCCTTAGTCGGTCACCTGAGGATTTCACAAAGCTTTCAAAATGGGCCAGTGATGTATATGAATGGAGACTGGATGAAACCTGTGGAAAACCATGACATCCCTTACAACATATGTGAAACGTCACGTATAGATTGGGAAGTCGGAGGTCCCACTGTTCGTCATGGCTCCATAAAATTCTTCACAGATGGCTCAAAAATTGGAACAAAAACGGGAGCAGGAATCTTCGGCCCTGGGGTAGAAATCTCAGTGGCGATGGGAAACTATCCAACGGTTTTCCAAGCGGAGATCTTTGCTATAATAAAATGTGTTAACGTTTGTCTGAAGAGGAAATATAGACATGCTAATATTTGTATTTTTACAGACAGCCAAGCGGCACTCAAAGCGTTGAGTAATTATAAATGTACATCCAAACTTGTCTGGGAATGCATTCTTTCATTGCGAAAGGTGTGCCAAGAGAACTCGGTAAATTTATTCTGGGTTCCGGGACACTGTGGCATTGAAGGCAATGAAAGGGCAGACGAGCTTGCTAAACAAGGTTCAAATGCACAGTTTATTGGCCCAGAACCATTCTGCGGTATATCATACTGTGCCATAAAAATGGAATTAAAATCTTGGGAAGAGCAAAGGGTGATGACCAATTGGTTGGTCACCACAAAGTGTGTTCAATCGAAAAGGTTTATAATTCCAAATGTTACAATTAGTAAAAAGCTTCTGGAGCTCAATAAGAGAGTTCTTTGTACCTATACTGGCCTAGTAACCGGACATTGCCCGAGTAGATATCATTTGAAAAACATTGGCCAGGTTCAGAATGATATCTGTCGTTTCTGTAACATGGAACGTGAAACCTCGGAACATCTGCTTTGCAGTTGTGATGCTTTGTACAAGAGCAGACTTAAATTTCTGTACAGTGGCTATATGCAACCTAAAGAAATTTGGACTGCAAATCCTGGAAAGGTGGTGGGTTTTATAAACTCAATTTTGCCTGACTGGGAGACGCGTCTTAGGCTGGTCACTTGACAAATGGTGATCTAGCTTTAAGATGCGAATTAGAATAGTAAACAGGGGTATACCACAAAAGTTCAACTCAGTGGACGCAGTGGTTCTACGCCCCAACAAAAAAAAAAAAAAAAAAAACAAACCAAACGAGCGAGCAAACATGATGTCATTTTCGACCAAAAGCGTTTTGCGTTTAGACATTATTTTTTTAAATACATTTTAATTAGTTTAAACAAACATTATGAATTAAGTTTGCAACAGGTATTCAGCTTTGATGTTCTACCTTGCGAATGAAATACTTATCGTAAAATTTCTGTGGGCCAGAGAGGAGATATTATCGTTCAAAGTCTCCAAACGCGCGTAACGCTTGCGATTTCAGAAATTTTAGAGCGGCGCCCCTATACAGGAATAGAAAAGAGAGACGTAAGTCCTACGTCAAAATAGTTATCTTGAAAAAGTCAAAAGCAATCCCAATGATGCACGCATCAAGGAAATGCTGAACCATGAGTCCAAAAGAGGTAAAACTGCTAAAAAACGATGTAAAAAAGAATGTTATGCAAACATACTGAATAGTTCTAGTCATTCTAATGTTTGGAAAAACCCGAATGAAATTTTTGGCCGTTCTAAAGCTAGTGAACAAATTAAATTGCGAGTTGATGGAAGAACGTTAGATACAGATAACGATGTTGCTGACGTTTTCAATTGCTATTTCTCTAGCGTTGGGAACAACCTGGCTGATCAGCTCCCTAGGAATAATTTTGATTATTTGAAACATGTTAAACGTGTTAGAAACCCTATATTTTTGAGGCCCACCACCGTGAATGAGGTCAGCATTTTAATAAAGGGTGATACGGTCAAAATTTGGTCAAGGGAAAACGCGTGTAAATCGGTGAAATCGTTTATTTAAAAAATCAAATTAAATTTCTTTTTCAAGTTCAATTAGTATAAAATTCAGGAAAAATATTCAGTTAGGCTTCCGCTTTTCCAAATCCGAATTGCCGGGCCTTACGCTTGACCCCTGCCATCAGATTTTGTACAGCCACCTTGTCCACCTTCTTCGTCGCAGAAAGCCAGTTTGCCTTGAACTGCTGCTCGTCCTTAGCAGTTTTTTTGGTCTTCTTTAGGTTCCGCTTGACAATAGCCCAGTATTTCTCAATTGGGCGGAGCTCTGGCGTGTTGGGAGGGTTCTTGTCCTTGGGAACCACCTGCACGTTGTTGGCGGCGTACCACTCCATGGCCTTTTTACCGTAATGGCAAGATGCCAAATCCGGCCAAAACAGTACGGAACAACCGTGTTTCTTCAGGAAAGGCAGCAGACGTTTATTCAAACACTCTTTCACGTAAATTTCTTGGTTGACAGTCCCGGAAGCTATGAAAATGCTGCTTTTCAAGCCACAGGTACAGATGGCTTGCCAAACCAGATATTTCTTTGCGAACTTTGACAGTTTCGTGTGCTTGAAAATATCTGCTACCTTTCCCCTTCCTTTTGCCGTATAAAACTCCTGTCCCGGAAGCTGCTTGTAGTCGGCTTTGACGTAGGTTTCGTCGTCCATTACCACGCAGTCAAACTTCGTCAGCATCGTCGTGTACAGCCTCCGGGATCGCGCTTTGGCCGTCGTATTTTGTTTATCATCGCGATTTGGAGTCACTACCTTCTTGTAAGTCGATAGTCCGGCTCGTTTTTTGGCTCGATGCACGGTTGTAGACGATACACCCAGCTTATTTGCGGCATCTCGGAGAGATAGGTTAGGGTTTCGCTTGAAACTACCGGCAACTCTCTTTGTCGTCTCAGCGGCTTCCGGTTTTCGATTTCCCCCCGATCCAGACTTCCTGGCTGTCGACAAACGTTCCCCAAACACTTTAATTACATTTGTAACGGTTGATTTGGCAACTTTAAGCGATTTTGCCAACTTTGCGTGCGAGTAGCTCGGATTTTCGCGATGCGCGAGCAAAATTTTGATACGCTGCTCTTCTTGCTTGGACGGCATTTTGACAACTGAAGAGTGAATTCCAAAATCAAAATAGGAGCAACATTCTACACACACACACCTTCAAAATGAGGGGTGTTCAGGTTTTTTAAATGCAAAATTGAAAGAAATACGTCAAGTCGATATTGACCAAATTTTGACCGTATCGCCCTTTAAGTCAGCTAGACGTTAAGAAAAGCAGAGGGCATGATAACATTCCCACTGACTTAGTTAAAGCTAACATAGGCCCACTATCCGAGATTATTGCTAAACTTTTCAGTGGATAATAGTAACTGAAATTTATCCACAAGCTTTAAAAATAGCGAAAATATTCCCCCCTTCCAAATTTGGGAGAATTTCCGCTCTTCCGAATACCCCCCCGATTTCAGTTGTGAAGCTTTACCACGTTTTTACTACGCTTGTATTCATTCAATACTTCAATATTTAATCATTGTCTGGGGTCATGCTGCTAAATCAAAACTTAAAAAAATTCAAACGCTGCAGAACAGATGTGTAAAAGTAATAATAAATTTACCTCATTTATATTTGGCTTTATTCAAGTCTACACCACAGAATTATTCCCATACTTGGTTTACGTGATTCTCAGACAATCATGTTTGTACACAATACTTTACACAACCGCAACTTCCACCACAATATTGGTTTCTCGACTAGAGTTAATCTCCAGAACACTAGACATGCTAATGAACTACTGAGGTCTATCACGGATCATGAATTACGGTCCATAAAAGTTTAACATGCTTCCCCAATGCTTTACAATAACAATAACGAATAACCTTCTCTTTAAAAGTAAGCTCAAGCATCATATAATCAGGAACGTAAATGAATGTATATTTTGAAAAATGTGTCAACCTTTTATATTTGTAGGTTTTTCTCGCTCCTGCTTGTTTTTTCCTACATATTTAATATTACTTTAGTTTAGTTTAACTTAATTGTTTAAGCCATAAGCGTTATCATTGTTAATATATTGTAGATTTTTCTTTGTTTGTGTGAATCCCTTCAAAGGAACCAAGTTCCACTGGGATTTCACCTTGTATTTGTTTTCGTATTTTGATTCCCCGCGTTTCGTATTTTGTTTTTCTTTTCTTTTGTTCAGTATGTGTCCGCTACCAGGTGGCTCTCTGTGTGAGCTCTTTGGTGTGGGGGTCAGAGGAGGGTTCTTTTATAAAAAAAAAACGATAAGAAAAACAAAACACCAAAGCCAAAGGAAGAGCGCGTAAGTTGTATATGTATTTGTTGACCAAGTTTGATTGTGTCGTAATGGACGATGAAACAAAGGTCAAGGCTGATTTCAAGTAGCTCCCAGGTCAAGCGTTTTATACGGCTACCGTAAAAAAAATGGTTCAAGATAAGTTGAAGCAGAAAAAAATGTCAAAGTTCCCGAAAAAATACTTGGTTTGACAGGCAATTTGCACCTGTGGGCTAAAAAGCGAAAGTTTTGTGACAACTGGCACTGTCAACCAAGATATTTATGTAAAGGAATGCTTGCAAAAACGCTTATTGCCTTTCATGAAGAAACATAGTTCTTTCGTGCTGGTTTGGCCAGATCTCGCTTCTTGCCACTACGGAAAAATGACTCAGGGATGGTAAAACACCAATAGTGGGCAAATCGTACCCAAGAAGAAAAACCCTCCAAACTCGCCGGAACTGCGTCCAATTGAAAAATATTGGGCAATCGTAAAGAGCAACCTCAAGAGAACTCAAAAACTGTTGGAATTGAAAAGTGGCTTTCAGCATCAAATAAGGTGGATATAACAGCGATACAAAACATGATGGAAGGTGTGAAATGTAATGCCAGACAGTTCGCATATGGAAAATCGGAAGCCTAATCACATAATTTTCCTGTGTTTTTGGACGATGAACTTCAAAAAGAAATAAAGGTTGACCATTTATATAATAAACTAAACAGTGTGCACTTAATCCTGTTTGACCCAGTTTTGACCGTTCCACCCTTTATTCCGATCCCTCACACGCGCATAGAAGAGTAATTAATGTTTAATCCATTTCCAGCATCCGTCTAGTTTCTGACTACCTAGTCTATGCATCAGCACCTTCCGTATAAAAAGGTAGCGGACTATTTATAATCCTCGATCCAACCCCTGGCGGGATGAGGTAGGTATCCCACATCCCGTAAGTGTACCCATAGGGAATCGATGATGGGAAACCAATATTAGCTCAACGTCGGGAAAAAAAGTTGATTTATAGCTACATTGAATCGGCTTCGGTGGAGCGGAAGCCAGCCAACATGGTTGGGTTTAAATGTCCTTGATTGAATTCCTCCCACATCCTAGTTCGGTTTAACGCGTAAAAATCCAGCATTTTAATCTGACGGCAAGCATGGATTCTCGGATTTCGCATTGGTAAACAACAACGTATTTCTCGGAAATCGAAGCACGCTCAAATAAATCACCACGATTATGTTGATTTGTGGTTCTCATGAATAAGAATTCACCACGAAGGAAGCCGTTTTTAAGAACTGTGTGAATCTTCTCTCCCTTGATGATTCATTTGCTCGGCCTAACGGATTATAACAGCAAATTACTACCAATGTTAGCTCCCCTCTCATGGATTCGACCAAAACCAACCCGTGTCGAACCACCGCCCTCAGCGGTCAGTAGTGTGGGCATGAAGAATGTGCCATTTTCATTGCCATTATCTTAGCAACCGGCAGCAAGCATCAACGTCGTCGCCACCTACGATGGCCATTCGTCCGCTGAATTGACTGTGGCTACTATCCGAAACACAAAGACGCCCGCCCCCAGAACACAAAACAATCTTTTATTGAGATTGAGAAAGCAGAACACTGGCACGGTTTGGTGCTATTCTGGCTCACATCGAGTGGAAACGAATCGAAACGAAATCGAATTCGGGACAGAGAAAACAACCAAAGCATTATCGCTCGTCCAGCTTGAATCAATTCCCGGTCATTAAGTATTTATAGTATATCTTTCTTCTCCTCGATACTACATCAGTGCCATTTCTCAAGGCTAAGTAGATGCCAATCGCTTCGGTGTTGTTTTTTTGTTTTGTTTTTTTCTCCGAGTGATTGACATCGGAAACTTCCTCACCCCGACCCGAACGTTTATCTTGTCGTGTGATTTTGCTTTTAATTCACCAACGGAACATTCTTGTTGCTCTGTGGAGTTTGATGTAAGTATTTTGTGTTATGGAAATTGGTCCGGATTGTTTTGTTTTGTCGTAGACTACGTGTAAAATGAAGATTTACATTCCGTATCGAGCGCTGAGCCGGACAAGTATTGTTCCAACCTTCCCTTCGGTCCTCACACAGCAGTAATATGGGGGGCAAGGTAAAATAGTGTTTGGATTCAAGCGGAAGCGTTCCTACATAAACAACCACGGAAACAAAACCCCGATAGCAACAAACACCGCTACATCCCGCGGCAAACAAAGGGGGTGTTTTTTCGACCGAACGGTTGTGGTTGTTGACGCCGTCGGATGAATAAGGCTTGCTTCATTTAGAATTGGAACAAACTTTTGCTCATATTGTGGCGCTCCTGGTGGACGGATTTGGAAGTTCTTGGTGCCCACGTGTCGGGAATTTTGTCAGCTTCACGTATATATTTTTGACATTCCGCAAATCGACTGTACTTTGTAAACAATCAACATGGAAGCCGAAAGAAGGGAAAAAATTGTGCACAGTTATTTGGAAAATCCATTGTGGTCTGCATCTAGGCTAGCTAAACAGCTGAAATTGCCCAGAAATACCGTATGGCGCGTTATCAAACGGTATAAGGAAACATTGACGACGATTCGGAAGCCTCAAGCCAATCGTCGGAGTGGAACTGTCGACCGGAAACTGCGTGGTAAAATTTTGAAGACGATAAAGAGGAATCCCAATCTGCCGGACCGTGATTTGGCCAGAAAATTCGGTGCTGCCCATAGTACCGTGAGGAGAACTCGACTCCGGGAAGGAATCAAGTCGTATCGAGCTAGCAAACAGCCAAATCGGACCATAAAACAGAATAGTGTGGCCAAAAACCGTGCTCGGAAGCTATACGACCAGGTGCTGACCAAGTCCGACGGGTGTCTTCTGATGGACGATGAAACCTATGTCAAGGCTGACTTCGGGCAAATCCCAGGTCAACAATTTTACTTGGCAACGGCTCGGGGGGATGTTCCAGCCAAATTTAAATTTGTTTTTGCCGACAAATTTGCACGAAAATTCATGATTTGGCAGGGCATTTGCAGCTGTGGCAAAAAAAACGAAAGTTTTCGTTACAAATAAGACAATGACGTCGGAACTATACCAAAAAGAGTGTCTCCAAAAACGAATTTTGCCGTTCATTCGATCCCACGACCATCCCGTAATGTTTTGGCCAGATTTGGCAAGCTGTCATTACAGCAAAGTCGTTCAAGAATGGTATGCAGAGAAAGGGGTCCAGGTTGTTCCGAGAAACCTTAACCCACCCAACTGCCCCCAGTTCCACCCTATTGAGAAATACTGGGCAATCATGAAGAGGAGACTCAAGGCAAAGGGAAAGGTTGTCGAAGACATCAATCAGATGAAGACCTGGTGGAATAAGATAGCTAAAACGATGGACGAAGAAGGTGTGCGCCGCCTAATGAGCCATGTTACAGGAAAAATTCGAGAATTCCTTCGAAACCGTGACGAATAATTTCATCCGTATTTTTTCTTAAAAGTATGAAGAAAACGCTACATTTGTATAAAAAAAAGATCTTGAATTCAATAATAAATAACTGAAATACAGGCAATTGTTTTTGTTCCAATTCTATCTGAAGCAAGCTTTATTGCCCTTTTATCATATCAACATTCAATCCAAACATCCATTTCCACGGCTGTCAAATAATTTCTAAGAAGCGAATCATAGAATGTTCCATACTTACTTTACTTATGCTAACCCAACGTCCCATTAGAACAGTACCTGCGTTGCAATGTTCCGTTACGAAACTAAAGAAACTTATCAAATGGTTTAACGTAGTCTACGTCAACCGGTCGTGAGTTATACACAACCCTATTGATTTTTTTCTATAGTTTTATTGATCATACCATAGTTTTTCAAAGAAAGAAAAAATATCATGTGAATTTGATGGCAAAATGACAAGCACTTAAAATTGGATAAAGCATATCAAAACTTTCATAGAAACAACTCACTTTTCAACTGAATAACAGGAAATTTGCTAATTGGCAGAAGGGGTGGAAAAACTTTATTTTCCTTACAGTAAGTGTATAATACTTTATTTCATACTTTAATATGACGTAAAAAGCGCAAAAAGTGAAGCCTTATAAAAACATAAAATCGCCAAACGTGGGATTTGAACACTAGTCCATGTCGTGATAGGTTTGTAGCTGCTTTGCTAAGCCTACTCTGATTGTTGACTAGTCAACTCTGAGTATCTATGATTTCCTTTCCGTTGACAGTGAAACCACAATCTTGAACAACAAATTCATCAATACGAAAAAAAAAAAAAGGTTTTGCACTAATAACAACAATAAATATTAATCACTTGCAGCAGCCAAAAAAATATTTTTAGCTCGAGCGTTAGTCAGAGTGATAGGGTAGGGAACGGCATAATCAGGGGTGACTATTTTAATCACTTGTTGGGAAATAGGTCTATAACTCCAACATTTCCGAAATTAGTTCACTTTTAATGACACGATCATAAGCTGTATCTATTGGGCCAATGATTCGATGTATAAATCAAGATTGATCTGTTCATTCATTTCTTGATCAAGGTCAGGCAACGCTGCAGCATGAAAGTTAACAACACCTTCCGTACGGTTATGGGCCGGTATACTCCCATATAAAGACTGTATTCGATGATATTTGGACACACGCAATTGTTCGTAACTTTTTAGCGTGTGGGTAAAAATTATTGAAATTTTAACTGAATGTATTTCATTGTGTTGTGTCAATTGTGTAATGAGTTTCATGAAAATCGATCGAGTGATTTCAGTGATGGCTTCGAATGAAGAAATAGTGCGCCAACACTTCGAAAACCCAAACGCTTCTCATCGATGGATCGGAAAACAGCTCGGAATCGCACATTCAACCGTATCTCATGTGATCAAAACGTTCAAGGACCGTAAGACAACCAAGCGGAAAAATGGTAGTGGCAAAAAACGTGGCATATCAAATCCAGAGAAGGCGAAAGTTTCAGTTTGTTTTGTGCAGAAAACAATGAAACGTTCTGGATTACATGTGTACAAGGTCCAGAAGGCACCGAACCGGAGCGATAAACAGAACTCGGTGGCCAAAACTCGTGCAAAAAACTGTACAGGGAGTGGCTCACAAAACCGTTCTGCATTGTGATGGACGATGAGACCTACATTAAAGCCGACACCAAACAAATGCCAGGACAGGAACACTACGTCGCCACCTCTAAGTTGGCCGTTCCGGGGAGTGTACGGAAGAAGAAACTGTCGAAATTCGCCAAAAATTCCTTGTCTGGCAAGCGATCTGCGGATGTGGCAAAATGAGTCAGCCCTTCATCACCTCTGGGACCGTCAACGGACAAATCTACAAGGACGAATGCCTCCAAAAACGACTTCTGCCCTTCTTGAGATCTCACGATGGCCCGACACTGTTTTGGCCGGATATGGCATCTTGCCACTATGCCCGGCCCGTCTTAGACTGGTACAAAGATAATAATGTAGTTTTTGTACCAAAAGACGTCAACCCTCCAAACACTCCGGAACTTCGCCCAATTGAAAATGTTTGGGCAATCATGAAGGCAAAGCTCGTTAAAACTCCAAAACTGATAGAAAATGAACTTGAACTAAAGAAAGTGTATAAAGAAAGAAGGCGGCCCTACCCTCCCCCCACACCCAAAAAAGAAGGAAAAAAACAAAGCAGGGGGCCTTTGGTTTGGGAGAAGAGGTGAAAAAAACCAAAAATGTCAAAACTTAACCATTTAAAAATACTTTATTTCCAGAAAGTTTGAAAAGAATCGGGCTCAAGGAAAATTTTTGGTGACCTATTTTGTGTCCCAGACAACCAGAAGTCGTATAACAGTGTTCAGATAGTATCGTATGTTTCTACATTTTAGATCAAAATCGCATATAGTAGTGCCCTTTATCGTACTATGTTTAAGTTTAATCGTATAGAGTGCAAATTTCCGACTTATATACGATGTGTCATGTATCCATCGTACAGTGTTACAAACTAAATCGGATTTACAACGTTAGACTTTTTTAAATGAATTTGTTATTACAGATGAAATCGCATACGAAGCCAAATAAACTCGTTTGAGAAAACAATGAAATTTGCACATATATGGCCTCCACTTTTGCACGTATAAGCCATATTTTTGCATTCTATACGATTTGATTGCTTACATATATGTTTGTATATCAGGAAAACAACTTTCAATATACGTACAATTTGGTTGTCTGGCACTCCCCCCCCCCCCCCCCCCCCCCCCCCCCCCCCCCCCCCCCCCCCCCCCCCCCCCCCCCCCCCCCCCCCCCACCCCCCCCCCCCCCCCCCCCCCCCCCCCTTTCCCCCCCCCCCCCTTCCCCATCTTTTTCCCCCCCCCCCCCCCCCCCCCTCCCCCCCCCCCCCCCCCCCCCCCCCCCCCCCCCCCAAAACCCCCCCCCCAAACCAACCCCCCCCCCCCCCCCCCCCCCCCAAAACCCCCCCCACCTCCTCCGAACCCCCCATTTCCAGGCGGAGAGGACGAGTGGAGGAGGGTGTGATGTTTCTGGCGGCAGCCTTCGATTTCGCAGGCTTGCCACGATCTACATGGCCACTTGCCATGGCTATTGAGACACGTTCTACAGAGCCCCTTTTGTTGAACTAACTTCCTTCGCTCGTCAACGTTCGCAGATTTGAATTGTGGACAATCCACCACTCGATGACCCTCGCGACCACATGCCATACTAGACTTGGTCGATGGTTTTGATACTGTTTTAGAGCCACCTACCTGTGATGATTCGGATAGCCCAGGAGTGTGCGCATAGACGGATATACGTTCTTTTCGTCCCGGCTTCTGATTTTCGAACTTACAGGTATGTACTACTATTTCTTGGCAGATCGAATGTTACTTCGCTCGCTGCATTCACCAGTCCCGACATGAAACTGCCGAATGTTTCCAGGTTTGCTGTCTGGAAACGGCTCTTGTATGCAACCCAGTCCAGCCACATCGACCCCGGTAGCTTTTCCACCAGTTCCCGCATCAGAATCGGGTTTGAAAGATGGTCTCAAAATCGATCAAGGTGCACCCTTGATGGTATAAGCAAGCGGCTCTTAACCGTAGCTAAAGCTCGGCCTCGTAAACACCTCTGGAGCCGAATGAGGTTCTCTGCATCCGTATAACCGCAAGCGATTGTAGACTGCTGGAAGCTGCTTATAAATATAGGCCAATCTTCGGGGTTTCCGCTAAATACTGGCAACTCTTTGCCCAGCACTTGTCTTGCAGCAATATGATGTTGAGTGAGTGCGGTGGGATTTGAAACCGCTGGTTGGTTGCCGTCAGTTTTCCGTTTAGGCCGTTGTTCGTTCGAATTAAAACGACCAGGGTTACGATTCGAAAGCGGGGTAGAATGATGCAATGTTCGATATGGCTCATCGGGTAACGCTGCTGGTTGTCCGGAAAGATTTTCACCCAAGGGTGGATTTTGACCCATAACTTGCTGCGCTGGGTTAGCGGGAACCTTGATAGAGTGGGGATTGACGTTAATTGGATTGTTATTGTCTCTAATCCTCCAGCACCTGTATGCTCGTCCAACCTTTCCGATACCCTTTGGATTGAATCCGGTATTGACCCTGCTCTGCTATTTTTCTCCGCTGCCTGACGAATCAATTCCTTCCGAAGTTCCATCGATTCCTTCCAGAGCTGCGACTGCATATTTTTTAACTCCTTTTCTTCATTCAGCTTCCTTTCGCGTAGACTTCTTTCTTCTTCTGCCTACCTTTTCTTTTCCTCAAACTGTCGTTCCGATTCTTCCATCTCCCTTTTCTTCATCTCGGCTTGGTCTAATAACTCGCGTTCTCGTCACTGCAGATCTTCTTCCGCAATCTTCAGCTGGGCTTCCAGCATTGCTGCTCGAACACTCGACGTGACACTTGCTGCCGGATCTCGTTGGCTACTTTTAGAACTTGCCCGTGTGCTTCGAATCGGGCGATCAGAACCTAGTGTTAGCTGCTTGCTCGTCTGCTTACTGATTGCCCCTAGTTTGACGGAACACAACTTACAAACGTATTATCGATCCGTACGTTTGATACTCGCATCGACGCCGGCACAGCCAAAATGCTCCCACAGCTTGCATTTACTGCACTCTACCATATCGGATTCCGCCGCATCGGGACGATTGCACGATTGGCAGTTGTGCAACGAGCTTCATGCCGATCCTTCACCACTTCGTCACTTCGGTACAACATTCCGAAAACAAAATTCTTGAAGAATGTGCTTGGACGATATGTTTCCCAAATCTCGATAGCAAACGTAGGGTTTTTTATGCTGTTAGCTTCAAGCTGTAAATTATGAGTTTATTAAAATTTCATTTCTATTTTAGTAACTTTAGTATTTACTCACAATTTTGGTAAACCGATAATAATTGGATGGGTGAGTCGGCAGATTTCACGCTGTAGTTTAAGACTGCATTTAGGTTAAGGTACATGTTATAATTTCATAATTTTGATAAGCAGTTATATTCCGTAGATTTAGCAAAACTAGTTTTAAGTAGGAATAATCAATTTGTTTATGAATTCCACTGCACTTTACGAATTCCACTGTACAATTGTATTTTCGATGTTCCACTCGATCACATCAATGACAGCCGTTGACGTCCACCACCATCGCGAAGTGGAGTGCGATGGTTCTTTTCAGCGTTCCGCACGCGTTGCTTCGGTGCAACGGGGGGTCCGTTGCCACAATTGGCAGTTCTAATTATAGAATACATACAGCTTCATCAAATGTCTCAGGTGCTGACTAAACTGCTTAAAACCCATCCCGTACCCTATATAGAATACAAAAGATTCAATTCGATCCGGACTTGACATGTTTTGCCATACGTTTATATTTCATTTGTAAAATATAAAATTATAAATCATGTGTTACTTGGGTAACTAACATTGCTCTTATTATGAAATTATAGTGTGATCAGTAAAAATTAAAATCAACCTTCCGGTTTTAAAAACAAACCCTCATTTTTCTCTGTCGACGCAAATGTCACTTTGAACACAGAAAAAAGAAAACTAACCCTTGAAATATGAAACCCAAGTTGATCCATCTTTCCGAGCTAATACTGCAACTTTTCATGACATTTTAATTAATGTTATCTTGTCTAGTAAACTCTTCTCACATTCGCCACCGTTCACTTTTCGTCCTTTTTCCCTAAAAGTTTGTATCCTGCCGTCATAATCGCAACCGGTTTAATTAGATTTTCCCAGCTCTGTCCTGCTAGCGAAAAGAAACAAAAAAAAATGCGGTATTTTCGTCTTCCTACCCGAACGACAACCACACCCACACACCGAAGTCAAGCTGCATAATGAAACTAATACCGCTTGTGCTAAAGTCTCGTAAGTTTTCCCCGGATCTTGGCTCGCTTGTTCTCCGGGAAGAAGTTGTTGAGCAGAATGAACTGAAAACAACAACTCAACCGTTCGATGGTGGGAGGGGCTAAACGTGCCAGAAGGCATCAAATGCGAACAACGACGACGACGACTGCAGTCAGCACCTAGTTGAGCGCAAATGAATGACTTATCACGTTCAAGACGTTCGCGAACTAAGTCCGGACCTTGCGGTTGAATCCAGAGCGATTATGTTCCATTTTACACACCGAGAAAAAGTAGGCCGTGATTTGAAGCGCCGTGGTCTACTTCGATCGAAACTGATTTGTGTTTTTTTGTGTGTGTGTTTTTTTTTTCATTCAATGGCGATTCCCTTTATATTGCACCGCAACCGTTTGTGTGTATTTAGCGTTCGGACCAACAACAGTGCACTTCCCAGCAGCCCTCTTGCGAAGCGACAGAATCGTGGTTTGAAACTCGAAAGTGGATTTCCAGCAAAAGAACAGGACAGTGTCATCACCGCTTTCACCGCTGCTGCCAGAAGTACACGGAAAGGATTATGACTTTTTTAATTTTCTTCATTATTTTGTGCAGCTTCTGTTCTGGGGAGAGAGAAAAAAAACGACGACAAACGGTCCGAGTCGGATGACAGTAGCTTATTCTCCGGTTTCCCCGGTTCTCGTCCAAAGGAAGTGATTCTTTGCGGGATTTTCTCCGGACAATTTTCCACACGTTTCCCTCCAGGCCAGCACTCTCGTTGTCAGCCAGGGGGGCATAAAAAGAAATAAGTAGATGGATAAGAGAAAAATCCTGAAAATGAGATTGCTTCAACGCCAACTACGACAACGACATCCCCATTCGGGTCGACGCCTTTTTCCGTTTCTACCGCTTCCCAAGCACTCTCATAAGAATTTTTCTATATCCTTTTATGATTCTCGAAGGAATTTCCCTCGTCTCACACAAAAATCTGGTTGCAGCTCGGGAAACGGCAAAGGAACGGGCCAGCAGTTGTTTAGTTTCGTCCCCAGACCGCCCCAGATTATATCTTGGCTCATTCAAAGTCCCATTCGCAGCGGATGTTGCAACCGGGAATCCAAGTAGTCGGGAAAAAAATGGAAGCTGCTACTGTCGCTGGGACATGGGTGTTGACTAGACGAATTTGGTGACGACGATGATCGTCGTAGTAGCCATCGTTGTTCGGTTCTTTCTACTTTCTCGTTATTGGTTCGTGGGATGAAGTTTCTTTCGTCGCGTCGTCAGAGGTAATTCAATTCCATAAGCGGTTAAGTAGTTTTTTTTTTTTTTGTAAGAAACGTTTCTGTTTGACCGTTTGGGTGATAAAATTGGGAGTTCTAGACGATGCATTTTTTTACCGATATAGGTAAGCATTCCACTCGGACAAAATTAAGCTGAATGAGAATTTATACAATAGAATGTCAGTTGTTACCTAGGACCAAAAACCTAGGCATTTTCCATGTAAGCTAACAAAACAAAATCTCACAGTGAACCCGCCTGTCCCTTGCCTCTTGTTTTCATCCCTCTTTCGCAAAAAGAAACCACAAAAAAAAGGAGAATACAAGAAAACTCGCGAATAAAAAACATCCGGACCCCCAAACTGTTATGATGATGGAACAAATGAAAGCATCTGAAGAGAATAAAGGGAAAAAAACTAGAAGAAAGCATGTAATTTGAGGCAATTACCGGTTGGCAGCTCCAACCAGCATCCATTCTTCTTCCTTGCTCTAAACTTGTTTTTCCCTTGATTCAGTCCGGTTCAGTTTCGCAAAGTAACAAAAGTAACACAACACAGGAATAGCCAGTACCGTCCCTTCGTCCGACAGTCTTCACCCACTCGGAAAATGGTCTTTGGTTCGGTTGGTTGGCTACGTGCTTGGGACTACTAGAGCACTTCCCCGATAGCTGATGGGATTGCCGAAAGGAAGCTGCATTATTACTGTACACACTTTTCCAGCTTTAGAGCCGGCTCTCATCATCATCATCATCATCATCATGGTAGCAGGCGTTGCAATGCACACCGAACCGTTGCAAACGAGGCAACCGTTAAAATGTCCTCCTTTCCGGTGTTGTTTTAACGGGTCACTTTTCCACTTTGTGTTTCTGGCTTTTGTTGGTTTTACTCTTCCCAACCACCGCACTGGCCGTGAAGAAAAATCCCTTCGGGTTCGCCAAGAAGTGCATAAAAATACACAGAAAAGCAAAGTGAGACGATAAAAGCTTCTCCTATACTCATCCTTTTATTGCATTAGAACATTTTAACGCGTTTATGGGAGATATTATTCTTCCCGTTGCCCAACAACCAACCTGGCCGTGCTTCATGAGGGGGCCATTTGCAGTGCTTTCTTTAAGATTCTATCCGTCCGTTGAAGTTGGTCGAACGGTCGTCGTAGTAATCGGGTTGAATGAGGTTGCCATGGTGATAGCACTACTGGCGGTGTCGATATGCCTATAGATGAATAATCACAGCCAATCAGGAAAATAATAAACATGCTGAAATGTGCTTCTAGATTTGTTCTGACAAACGTTCACGGAACACTTTTAATACGTTGGTAACAGTTGATTTAGCCACATTCAACAATTTCACCAACTTGGCGTGAGAGTAGTTTAGATTTTCGCCATGCACGTGCAAAATGTTGATGCGTTGCTTCTCTTCCTTCGACGACATTTTGATAACTGAAGTGCTAATCTCAAAATCAAAATAGAGGCATGATGCTACACGCACACATCTTCAAAATGAGGGGTGTGCAAAATTTGTTAATGCACAATGAAAGGAAATGCGTCAAGTTTAAGTCGACCAAATTTTGATCGAAACACCCTTTAGTGGCATTTTTCAATGCTCTGCGGACTTAGATTTGGGGTTACCAAATATATTCAATAGAAGTTGTTTGTATATGTAGCATTCGGAAAATGATTTTTGTATTTTATTTTTATTTTCGGTTTTAAATTAAGATTCAACAATACATGCGATCGCAGTAAGCTGTGCCCCCGAATGGTTGTGTTTTCGATAGCTGTCAGGTTTTTTCTACATTTTTTTTCGCGGTTATGGGTCCTTTTTTCGAGATTGAGATTGTTAAATTTTAGTGTTTGTTTTAACGGTGCATAAATAATTAATCAATATGAGTGCGACAATAGTATGTGTCGCGTGTATTAGAGAGTATTGTGGTAAATCACAGAGTCGTGAGAATAAGTTTGAATCGGCTAAAAGGAATGTGTTTGTTAAGTGCTTACGCTGAAGCTCTCGACGGCAGCCATAACCTCAAAGAATCTGTACTAGATATTGAATATTTCATCACATCAGTTTGTATGCTAACTTGCTGTGAGCAATCTGATGGAGTTCGATGTGATGTTCATTCACTAACAATCGAGATTTATCAATTTTAAATAGCAAAGCAAATTTAAGTAAAAAATACACGGAGCAGTAATTCACCCTAAAGAGTAGTGGAGCTGGTTTGTTTCTGAGCATCTCGGTGAGCTCTTTCTATTTTATTGTTTTGATGGTCGTTTTGCCTGAAAAGAGTTGGATCCGGTTGTGAAAGCATTACAGAACAGCACAGGGCACAACGACTAATTTATTGGTTGTTTGCAAGATCCCAGAAGTTAAAAGTTCTTTCCAGAAGATCAGAAAATTTCCCAGAAAGCAAGAGAACTTCCCAAAAGTTAAGATTTTTTGTCATAAGTGCAGGCTGATTCCAGAAATTCTGGGAATTTTCCAGAAACTCAAGGAACTTCACATAAGTTCAGGGAACTTCCCAAAAGTAAAGGGTTCTTTCCAGAAGTTCAGACAACTTTCCAGAAATTCAGGAAATCACAAAAAATTAGGGGATTTCCCAGAAATTCAGAGAACTTCCCAGAAGTTTTGAGTTCTTCCCAGAAGTTCAGGCAACTATCCAGGAATTCAAGGAACTCGTCAGTATTTTTTGGATATTTCTCACAAGTCAAGGAAACTGCCCAGGATGCTCAGGAAACTTCTCGGAATTTCAGGGCACTTCCCAAAAGTTCAGTGAACTTTCCAGAAAATAAGAGAACATGCCATAAGTTCAGAGAACTTTCCAGAAATTCATGAAGCTTTTCAAAAGTTTGCGGACCTTTCTACAGGTTCAGTAAACCTCTCAGAAGTTCATTAAACTTCCCAGAAGTATAGCGAGCTTCTCAGAAAATGATAGAAGTTGTAGGAGTTTCAGGAACTTCCTTGAAGTCCAAGGTACTTCTCAGAAATTCAGAAAACTTCTAAGAACACCTGGAAACTACAAAGGTCAGGGAACTTTTACAAAGATCGGGAAACTTTCTGGAAGTTCAGTGAACATTTCAGACGTCCCAGAAATTCAGAAAACTTCCGAGCAGTTCAGGGAACTTCCCCAAAGCTCAAAAAACTCCCCAGTTGCTTAAGGTACTTCCCAGAAATTTCTCAGAAGTCCTTGGATTTTCCTAGAATTTCATAAAACTTCCCCAAAGATTGGGGAACTTTCCAGAATTTCAGAAAATGTCCCAAAAATTCATGAAACTTCTAAGGATTTATTGAGCATTCTCAAAAGTCTAGGAAACATTCCAAGGATTTTAACAAAGGTTTGGGGATCTTCCTAGAAGTTCAAGAATCTTCCTCTTGGAAGTGAGCCTGGGACCGATGTGCTGGTACTTCATGAACCAAAAATTATATCCATTTTCTTCTTGACTCCAGCCCCTGATTATATTGCCACCCAATCATCATAGATATTCCAAGGAAATTCCATAGAAATTCAGAAAATATTTTTTTAAGAATTCGTTTAGTTGCTAGAAGCTAAAATAAATTCTGACCAATTCATGTAACTCCCGAGAAGTGCATAGAATTGTCTAAAAGCTGTAGAATATGCAATTGAAAAATGTAATATTTAAAAATGAATCCTGGAGAAATCAAAGATTTTTTTAACTTTTCCTACGAGGTATACGAATTGAATGTATCTTCAAGATATCATCGGTTTCCCCCCCGAAAACTTATCAAAACTTCCATAGTAAAATGTATTCTCTCCCCCAGAAGTTAAGCCTTAATATTCTGATCCCCAGTAAACCTACCGAAAGTTTCTATATAACAGGCTTCTTTAAAATTTATCTGTATGGCCAATTTGGGAGAGCTAATCATGACCAATCCATGAATAAACCGATTGTTCACTTTGAAGACCTCAATAAACTAATTAATAAACTCTGAAGACTTCATTACTTTTCATTTCCAAGCAATCGAAATACTATTCGGAGTCGGAATTTGCCACCAAACAGTCACAATCCTGGGAGCCTCCTCATTTCGAGTTAGTCAGCGTTTTCCGGAAAATACAGTGGCTGTAAAAAACTAAGAGAACCATTTGTTATTCAGGAACTAAACGAAAAGGCAACTCGCTAGCACCGGGAGCAACTTGACGTATTTATCAGCATCCAAGGCGAGCAACAACACTTTCTGTCCGGCGCCAGCATCACCCGCGCCAAACACGGCCACTTTTCGGCTCCTAAACATTCCTCAAAAGATGCTCAGTAAAGTTTAGTTTTTGTTTAGTAAATGCTGAAAGTTTACTCATTAATTGGTACTATCAAGTAGCGTGAAGTGTTTTGGAACGGTATTTCTCTTGTTCCAAATTGCTGCAGGAATAGATCAAAACACATAAGGTCTGTATCCGCAATAATCCGGACACCTCAAAACATGAATAAAACATAAATTTCGCATTATATTTCCGTCGTACTTATTTATTTCAGATGCATGGGATGTGTTTTAACAATTCGTGAAGACAAAACATAGTTTTTCGGTATTTGCATAAAATTTTCGAGCTTTGCGCTTAACTCCGTCCATTAGGGTTTGTACAGACTCTTCAGAAATCGTAGAAGCCGTCTTTGTCCAAGTGTTTGCTGGAAGTGTTTGATGTCTTTGATTCCTTGCTTCTTTCCAGAAAGCTTCCGCTTCATCAGAGCCCAATATCTCTCGATTGGTCGTAGCTCTGGGCAATTTGGCGGGTTTGAGGTTTTTGGTACCATGTTCACTTGATTTGCTTGGTACCACTCCATCACAGTTTTAGCATAGTGGCATGATGAAAAATCGGGCCAGAACAAAGGTTTTTCTTTGTGACTTTTGATGAAGGGTAGCAATCGCTTCTGCAGACACTCTTTCTGATAGATCTCCTTGTTGATTGTGCCTGTAGTGACGAAAGATTTACTCTTTTTGCCACACGTGCAAATTGCTTGCCACACAAGGTATTTTTTTTGGGAAATTTCGATGCCTTTTTCGTTCTGAAATGCTCAGCTGTAGCATTTCTGGCCACAGCATAATAAAAAGCCAGCCCTGGAAGCTGCTTGAAATCCTCCAGGATATAAGTTTCATCGTCCATAACAACGCATGAAAACTTCGTCAAATATTCGCAGTACAAACGTCGAGCCCGTGATTTTGCTGCCAAGTTCTGTTTTTCGTTGCGATTTGGAACTGTTTTTACTTTATACGACTTAAGTCCCGAACGTTGTTTTGAATTTTGGACAAAACCAGGTGACATCCCAATTTTACGAGCCACCGTTCGAATGGAGAGATTTGGGTTTTTCGTTAATATCCTTTTCACCTTTCGGTCCATGACAGGATCAGCCCGTCCAATTTTGTCACTTCTCGGTTTCCTCTCCACCGTCAAACGTTCCGAGAATGATTTGAGCACATCGTGAACAGTGGATTAAGGCAAATCCAATGTTTTCGCAAGGTCCCGTATTGACAAGTCAGGATTTGCCGTGTGCCCGTGCGAAATTCGCTCGCGCACTTGTTTTTCTTTCGTCGCCATCTTGAATACTAAACATGAAATGTAAACATCAATCATAGTCTTTTTCATCATAGACTCTCAGCTATACCACAGTGAAATTTTTCACTCCTACGTGCAATATTTCAAAAGTTACAATGATTTGAAGGTGTCCGGATTAATGTGGATACAGACCTTACTATATTTGAAATGATGCAAAATAGATCGGGTATAAAACGAAATTAACAACACCGGTGCAGCGATGTTTTTGCGTTTGGTCAAAAAAAAATAAATCCAAACTACGATTTGGACCACCGTTGAAGATGCCCTAAAACAGTCCATTTCCCACCAGAATAGACATTCGACTGTATCGGGAATTCTTCGGATTGGAAAACCGATTTTGTTTATCGATGTTTTAAGACTATAAAAACCTGATAAAGATCGTTTGAACAAAATGATATCAATAAATGCAATAAATAAATGTTAAAAAATAAATGTTCGGATTTGCCATACCAATGGGCATCAATTTTGCTAAAGATCTTTTTAATCGTCCTCGTTCTCGAAAGTTCCATCTTTCTATTGTTTCAACTTCATTGTGTCCCACAATTCTTCTAGTTGTCTTTAGTCTAAGAAGAAGTTCCAGGCTGCATAGTTTTCTCACCCTGTCTTCCTTTCGATTGACGTATTCAAAACCAATAACAGAGCTAATGCTTGTACATCTGGTTTGGTTTGAAACAACGGTGACGAACCAGTCCAGGAGGCTGAAAGTAACGTTAATGCAGCTTCAAAAAAAAATAATTGTTGAATCAAATTGATTGATTGATAATGCCGAGAATACCTCCTCTTTTCCAACTTTTTAATCATCATTTTATCATCAATTTCAATTTCCAATAAACGTAAACAAAACTGACAACACTGAATCCCACCGGCCATCACAACATGCCAATGATTGCTGCGTTTGACAAGGCCGTTGCATTCGAGCGTGATTATAATTATAATCGCTATTATTACTATTATTATTAGGTGTAAAAAGCAATTCGCAAGTGGCACCCAAGTGCTACATTGTAATTGTTGGCTACGTTGCCTCGAGGGGACGATTGATTTCAATTCACTAGCGTTCGTTTACTGCATAGGCTTTAATGGAGGTATTCAGGCGATTATTAAAGACGAGGAAAACTTTATTCACCCAACTGGACTGCCTTGTCGACATGCATTCGATAACATAAATCTGTTCTGATTACGATTTTCACGAAACACACACACACAATTTCCCATGTTGGCACATGTGTTGCTGATCCACAATAACAACATCAGCAACATGAGCCAAAAAGACCACAACAAGCCATTCAGATGTCAACAAAAGAATCATAGCTTGCTACGTTGCTGGGGCCAAGGCACTCACTCCAAGCACCCCTCCCCTCAAACCAGACTCTCTCGAAACCAAGTTACATCAAATTATATTATGCCTTCCGTCATCATCCGCAATCATCCGCAAAGGAAAGGGTATTCGTAGAGTGTCGCTACCATCATGTTGCCATGGATAAGATCAATAGCCTACTGAGCATACAAGGGCCACCTGCTACACAACGCTGTAGTAGCAGTGCAGCAAAGATTGAATCATCTCTTCTTCACTTGATCGAAATTAAATACTTTCTTGAAAGTGTACTTCTTCGTCATGGCAGAGCTCCTGCAGCCAAGAGCGTAAAAGATAGATAAGGATGCTATTCCGAACCGATAAACGATAAGAAAGGGTAGGAGAGTGGAAAGCTTTTGCTTGCTTGGTCGTCGTTGTTGTTGGTATCGGTTGCACATTAGACGGAGCATGTAAACATCAAAATTTACTTCCTTCCTGATGCCATATTCTCTTGCTTTTGCCATCGCACGTAACGGATATAAGCTACCCGTTGGCTGCAAGATCCGGCGAGTTGCATCCTTCTCATATATATACTATAATATGTGGCTTCCTTCGTCAGTGTTCATAAAGCTCGTTTTCACGTACCAGAGAGTAAACGACCAGAGGCAGTGGTGCTTGAAAAATATTTAAACATCTAGTGTGAGGTAGAAAATTTCGGCGTAATCACCGTTTATGGTTAGCGTAAAATAGGTGTTTATGAATTGAACTTCTGAAATGTGTTTTCAATGCTACTTGGAGAAAAGATAACATTTTCACCCCTACCGAACTAAGTCACTGCTCAGACAGAGAGTCCAAACTTTAACAATTTCAGGATAGGTACTTTAAAACTCTTAAGATCGAAAATTTATTCGACACACCTCCGCCCTAGCTCCCGGCAGCAAATTTCCTCTATAGCGAATAATCATCACGAATGGAATCCATTAATGCCGCGTCGTCGGAAAACCGCAAAATCCAATCAACGAGGGCTCGGTATTCAAGTAACCTTGGACTTTGAACCGAAGCAACCATATGAGAACCGTCACCGCCTGCTACTTTCTTAGCAATTTGGGGGAAACATTATTATATCAGCAGCAGACAAAACCACGAAACAAATTGGTTCTTTCTTGGCTTCTTCTTCATCCACTTGGAGAATAATTCACAGCAACATTTTTTTTTTTTTTGTAAAGCTCTGATTTCAGAATCCACTCTTCATGAAAATTCATCAACTCCAATCGAAGATACCCTAACTATTCGCCCAGCATCAACCTATGTAACGCCTCCGGATGCGAAAGAATTTTTCATAGGGTCATTATGTTCCGAACAAGTAGAATAAAGAAAAACACAGCGGAAACACCACGGCAGGCTTCAGGCAGGTCAAAAGAGCCAAAAGTCGTATAAATTTCATTACTCAGGTTTTTTTTTATCTACCATCGTATTTCTCTTGTTATTGGTACGGTGGTATCTTTAGATAAATTTTGGTCACTTTTGAGTATGAAATATGGGCCTGGGTACAGTTCGTGCCTCCTTGGGCGGTGTGGGGTCGACGGAACGGGGGTTTAGAAAATTACTTTTTAGTGCATAAATTTCGACCCGTTCTGCTTGCCTTGAGCGGGAGGGTTTCCGCTTTATCGTCAACTTTTATTCGCTGAATGAGTCAATTTGTTAGGACAAGCATGTTCCATTAATTTCGTTGTTATCTTGAAATTTTTAGGGAAGTAAACCAAGATTGATCGATATCTTGGTAAGTTTCGCCCATCGCAGTAGCCGGTGGAGCATAGGAGTGCGGAACGAACCAGTCATCATCACAGTAGACTGGAGATGAGTGTATCGTGATAATCCTAATCCGCTGATGACGGAGATAGATGGTGAAACGATCGCATTTCCCTTTTTTGCTGCCAACGTGGCCACAGTCATCGAATGACACAGCAAATCCGTTCAGTTTCGTTACGTTGCATCGTGTCGTGCCGTGCCTGCTTATTGGAATGGATGTCACAGGATAATCAATCATTTCTGTTTATTTTCACCACCCATCGCTGTCTTGTCTCTGTAGAATGGAAGAGTAGGAGGAGGAGGAGGAGAAGTCGGTGAATTTCAAACTCGGGTTAAAGGACAGAGCCTTTTTCACCCTTCACTCGGGTCGCGAAACTTATCGGTTGCCTTTGCCTGTCTGATAGTCTGTCTCGTCTCGGGAATTGTTTGTTTACTGTTGCTCACGACTTCGAATGGTGACCTGTGACCGTTGTCATTCCCGTGTTGAGGTATGATGGCCAACAAATTCCCAACAACGACGTAGCAAATTGATCCCGTGGGAGCGTAGACAACTTTTGTTGTTTGATGTCCATTGATTTTGACCGTGCTGCCATGCAGAAATTTGAGCAGGGTATGAACGATAACAGGTTTTAAGTTAAATCCGTTTGAATACAAGTAGTTCTGAATATTTTTTCCCGACTTTCTTTTGGAAATATAAGTTAAACGGAACCTTTCTGAATTTTCCCCGACTCGGAGAAAACAAAGTTCTGTAAAACATGGAGAAATTACAAACACGATTAATCGGTTTTCAAACACAAAATGGTTTCCTTCGCTGCATAGCATTGCTGGAAGTTAAAAACCTATTTTCAAACAAAAAACATGATAAAATACAGAAATGTGCTGAGCACCTCTAGTTTTTCTCGACGATCCTCTCATTTCGTTTCGATTTCTCCCTCGTCATCCCAAGTAATATTGCCAAAACCATCCAGCTTATGAAAGCTACTAAAGACTGTATTCGATGAAATTTGGACACACAAAATAGGTCACCAAAAATTTTCCTTGAGCCCGATTCTTTTCAAACTTTCTGGAAATAAAGTACTACTAACTAAATGGTTAAGTTTTGACATCATTGGTTTATTGAACGTCTTCTCCCAACCCAAATGCCCGCACCTTTGCCTTGACCCCTTTCATCAAATTTTGGGCAATGATAGGACCGACTTGCTTACTTACTTTTAACCACACTTTCTTTAGTTCAAGTTTATTTTCTATCAGTTTTGGAGTTTTAACGAACTTTGCCTTCATGATTGCCCAAACTTTTTCAATTGGGCGAAGTTCCGGAGTGTTTGGAGGGTTGACGTCTTTTGGTACAAAAACTACATTATTATCTTTGTACCAGTCTAAGATGGGCCGGGCATAGTGGCAAGATGCCAAATCTGGCCAAAAAAGTGTCGGGCCATCGTGAGATCTCAAGAAGGGCAGAAGTCGTTTTTGGAAGCATTCGTCCTTGTAGATTTGTCCGTTGACGGTCCCAGAGGTGATGAAGGGCTGACTCATTTTGCCACATCCGCAGATCGCTTGCCAGACAAGGAATTTTTTGGCGAATTTCGACAGTTTCTTCTTCCATACACTCTCCGGAACGGCCAACTTAGAGGTGGCGACGTAGTGTTCCTGTCCTGGCATTTGTTTGGTGTCGGCTTTAATGTAGGTCTCATCGTCCATCACAATGCAGAACGGTTTTGTGAGCCACTCCCTGTACAGTTTTCTTGCACGAGTTTTGGCCACCGATTTCTGTTTATCGCTCCGGTTCGGTGCCTTCTGGACCTTGTACACATGTAATCCAGAACGTTTCATTGTTTTCTGCACAAAACAAACTGAAACTTTCGCCTTCTCTGGATTTGATGTGCCACGTTTTTTGCCACTACCATTTTTCCGCTTGGTTGTCTTACGGTCCTTGAGCGTTTTGCTCACATGAGATACGGTTGAATGTGCGATTCCGAGCTGTTTTCCGATCCATCGATGAGAAGCGTTTGGGTTTTCGAAGTGAGTGCCCAAAATTTGTTGGCGCACTATTTCTTCATTCGAAGCCATCACTGAAATCACTCGACCGATTTTCACGAAACTCATTACACAATGGACACAACACAATGAAATACATTCAGTTAAAATTTCAATAATTTTTACCCACACGCTAAAAAGTTACGAACAAATGCGTGTGTCCAAATTTCATCGAATACAGTCTTTAAAAATCAATTTGATTAATTATTGCACCAAGAGATGCCAATAGGTTTCATAATTTAGTCAGGTTTATGACAACCTACACAGCTTATTTGCAACGATCTTAAAACCTTCTTTTCTCAAATTCATTTTACTCCTATCAAAGAATTTATTTCGACTTTATGACTCGTAAAATGCTGTTTTGAAATGCCTTTTAAGGAATCATTCATATTATCTTATCTTGCACATAAACAAAAGCGTTCCCGAAAATGAAAACGGACCGTGAACTAGTTCACGTTTTCAGGATTTTTACCTATAATTACGAAATTCAGTTCACGGTGTATTTTGGCTTGTTCTCGAATTCATGCCTGCAATTCAGGGATTTTTTTCCGTGTGGTCACATGAAAATGCATTATTAAACCATTATTTGCCTCCAGTATGTGCATTAAACGGCAAATTGGCATTGAGGGAAGGCACCAAATGACCGAATAGTGTTATAGTAGTCATTGCAAAGATAAATTGGCTTTTTGACAAAACTGTGAGTTTTTTCAATCGCCATTTTGAAATATTAGAAATAAATAAAATGTTTACATATAAATGCCCCAAATTTTAGTTTTATCAACAAAGCCGGAAGGAGTGTTATATGGAATAAATGGAATAAAACTAAAATTGTTACTTGGGATGGCCACAATTTAAACTCAATGTGACCACGCTTTACTCAGTCGAATGGGAACTAAGAAAAGTGAAATCACTCAGTCTATGAGTTACTTCACTTTTTACAAAGCTCATAGTTTCCATGTGACTGAGTAAAATGGTCTCTCACATTGAGTACAATTCGTAGCCGTGACTAGTGTTAGAACAGTTCATCGAAGTTCACTTTGAAAGAGAGCTTTTCGCATGGGGAATTTAATGATATAAGCCACTGTCAATCGAGATCAGCTGATTCTGCTTGTTGAACGGAGCATTACTTTGGCAGTGAACCGATTATTGTCTTTAATTGCTACTACTCAGCGCATTTAAATCAAGTAAATTGATTTCTGAAACATGTGTACTAGCTGATAATGATTTTCAATTTGAATACAATTTTTGAACTTAATAGTTTCAAGGGGAAAACTTTTGATTTCATCCAGCAATTTATCACAGAAGTCGCACAAGTCCGGGCATTCTTCACATCCCAAAAAGTTGCATCGAGGAGAAGGGCTGTTGCATATCAGATAATTGTGAATCATTTGAGTCAAAAAACTGTCTTTCATCATCGGTAAACCTTTCCAAAATTAAAACCCTACTTTTTTGACGTAGGACTAAAGGGTGTCCACGATGAAATTGCCACACACAAAATTGATTCGCAAAATTCGAGTTTTCATCCGATTGCCATCAAATTTTCAGGGATTGAGAAATAACTATTAAACTTCATTTTACCATTTTACTCGTATTTTATTTACAGTCCATACGCAAATGCCCGCACCTTGGCCTTAACCCCGGCCATAAGATTCTGCACAACCTGTGAATCAACCGTTTTTTTGCATGTAAACCCATACTTTCTTCAGTTCCTCGACTGTCTTCACTACCTTAGGTCGTTTAAGAAGGTGCTGCTTCATAATCGCCCAGTACTTCTCGATGGGGCGGAGCTCCGGAGTGTTGGGAGGGTTGAACATTTTCGGCACGAAATTGACCTTATTGTCCGCATACCACTTCAGCACGTCCTTGGAGTAGTGGCATGAGGCCAAATCCGGCCAGAAGATTGTTGGGACGTTGTGGGCCTTCAGGAGAGGAAGCAGCCGCTTCTGGAGGCACTCTTTTATGTACACCTGTCCGTTCATCGTGTCCTGGGTCACGAAAGGTGCACTCCGCTTCCCGCACGTGCAGATGGCTTGCCAAACCAGGAATTTCTTCGCAAATTTGGACATCTTCTGAGTGCGGACATGCTCCGGAACGCTGAACTTATCCTTGGCCGTGAAAAACAGGTTGCCGGGGATCTGTTTGAAGTCGGCCTTCACATATGTTTCGTCGTCCATGATGCAGCATTCAACTTTCGTCAGCATGTTGAGGTACAACTTCCTGGCACGGGTTTTGGCGGACTTGTTCTGCTTCTCGTCGCGATTAGGGGCCTTTTGTACCTTGAACGTTCGAAGCCCAGCCTTAGTTTTGGCCTTCTGGACAAAACTTCGGCTTAGGTGCAGCTTCTTAGCCACATCCCGAACGGAGGCGTTCGGATTTCGGTTGAAGGCCCCAACTACGCGGTTGTGATTTTTAATGTTGTACGGAATACTTTTTCCTTCACTTCTGGGCTTCCGATCGGTGGTCAACCGTTCCTCGAACCGCTTAATCACTCGCGACACCGTGGAATTCGCGATTCCCAACGTTTTAGCGATGGAACGATGCGAGAGATCCTTGTTCTCGTGATGAATGCGCAAGATTTTATCACGCACGAGCTGTTCTTTCGACTCCATTTCCGCGAGTTTTGATCACTTTAAAACTTGCAGGATATCAATAATGCACTATGAACTAAATCCACCCAAATTTTCATTAAATTCTATCCAACGGTTAAAAAGTTAGAGCAATTTCATAGTGTGGCAATTTCATCGTGGACACCCTTTACGTCTTTGTTTTCAATATAGAGGTACACGTTGCGAGTACGAAAATTTGGAGCGTCACGAAATATGCTAAGGTTTTGAAAGTTAATAACTAACTAATTTCATGACCGATTTTCAAAATTTTTGCACCGATCGATTGCAAATCTTTCTACTCCATTATTGAAAACTATTAATTTTAAATAAAAAGCTATTGAAATTCTTATAAATATAAAAATGAATTTCTATCGAACTGACCCTTATAGATATAGAAACTACTTAACCGAACGGCGTGAAAATTTTTATGCAGGGGCTTTTGGGACCGGGCAAGCTTCTTATGATGGTTTAAGACCCCCCTCCCCCTATGGAATGGGGGGCTCTCATACAAATGAAACACAAATTTCGGCATAATTCGAGAACTAATCAAGCAAATGGAACCAAATTTGGCATGTGCCTGTTTTTGAAGGCAAGAAAGGTTTCTACGACAATTTGAGACCCCTCCGTTCTTTAGAAAGGGGGGGCTCCCATACAAATGAAACAGGAACTTCTAATAACTCAAGAACTAGTCAAGTAAATCGAACCAATTTGACATGTGGAAGAACTTGAGGCAAGAAATGTTTCTATGGTAGATTGAGACTCCTCCCGCCTCTAGAAGGGGGAGTGGGCTCCCATACAAATGAAACAGGAACTTCTGATAACTCGAGAACTAATCAAGTAAATGGAATAAAATTTGACATGTGAAATATTTTGAAGACAAGAAATTATTATTTGGTAGTTCGAGACCCTTCCCACTTCTAGAATGGGGGACTCCCATACACATGAAACTGTATTTTTTGCATAACTCGAGAACTAACAAAGCAAATGGAACCAAATTTGGCATGTGGAAGTTTTTGAAGGCAAAAAATGTTTCTATTGTTGTTCGAGATCCCCCCTTCCTCTAAAAGGGGGGATGCTTTCACACAAACGAAACTCAAAATTCAACCAAACCTGAGAGTATATCATATTTATTATTCGGTACATTATAAATGTTACATAATATGATTCAATATTGCAAATCACTAAGGGTCGTTTGATGTGTGCTTATTTGCAATCACAGTCCACTGTTTGATGGCATGTGATAATTTCTGTTTAATGGCATATGAAGTGTGAAGTTCGTTGGTAATATTATCTTCGAATTCCAATCAGTTTTTAAACGTGTTTCTTGCGTTCTAGTGCGATGGATAGAGTCCATACCATTCGATAAGATACAAATTATTTTGAGGGAGCGTAATTAAAATGTCGCAGCATATGGCTGCAAACTATATACGTGAGTTGCTCAAGCTTTAAGCTTCAGCTTCATGACAAAGTGAGGTGGCTGCTCTAGCTGTTCCCCTGACCCCAAAACGTCCCCTTTCAAGGCCTCCAAAATAACTGGAAAAGAGAGTTGTTCGAAATGGACGGTTGCGAAAAATATCGTATGTCGAAGCCATAGTGTTTTCGACATTTGCACATTTTGCAGTGTTGTACACACTTAGGCCTAGAAGAAATCGTATGCAATTGGTGGTGGATGAAGCCAGTCTCTTGGGTAAACATGTCCTTAATGTCTACTCGCATAAACAATTACAATAAGAAGCACCTAACCACCAATTCGGGTTATCATCCCAACTGTAACCGGTACGGTTAAACCATAGACTAACTCTTAGACCAGTAGGTCCCGAACAATCACGATTTTTTTCTTGGCTCAGTCAGTACTAGCACATCCCAAGCTCGGTCCCAAGCTTAATAATACGCCCCTTATAATGAACTCACACGAACACACGCTCAAATATTCTGCCAAACAAACAAAGGCGCCAATATGTATAGCAAGGTGCTAGCTACAAGGTGTACTTCGGACCAAGGGGTTCTACAACAGTGAATCAATTTCAAATCGTTAATTGCATATTGATTGTTGGTTAAACCATCTGTAATATCGATCTTGTATATTACATGTTTATAAGGGTAACCTGTTTAGTGTATTACACATTCCTACATAGTCCTACGTTACCTTTGCGTACAACCCCATTGGGCTGAACCTTGTAGTTTTTCTTTCTAGAAACATGCTGTTTGCAAGAGGTTTTTAAGCAAATTTAAGCGATATGGCATGGTAAGTAGGTTCAAAATTGCGCAAAATCGAGCTTTTTTCAAAATTGTTTGACCCTCTGGCGAGCGAGGGGTCCGTCAATTCGAGATGAGGAAAGTGCTATCCTAATTTTTACACCACTTTCGATCAATCAAGCACAAAAAATTCAATTTCAAACGACCTCATGTGAATGGCGCAGAGAATTACTCACATACACTAATCATGTACAAAGATTCAGGTCGTTTGGGTTGTGTTGCCGGAATTAAACCATTTGCACTAATTTTCAATAGCAGTGTAGTTCAAACAGCTTCAGATCACAGCAAGCGTTTTCGTTAACTGTCAAGTTTTTTTTTTCCTATTTCCTCACTGTTGTGAATTTCAAGTTGAATTTTTTTTTCTCTGGGGTTGATTATTGATTGATACGGAAGAATTCAATGATAGTCGTGAAAAATTAAAAAGAACTAGTAAGGACTTAAGATTTCAAACGTCGACCACCACCGAAGAGAAGAGTGTATTTCCCAAAGGGTTGGTGTACAAAGTGTTCCATCCATCTTTGAGATAGTGAAAATAGTGATATTATCTAGAGCAAGTGATTTTCGTATTAGGTCCGACAATTTCACTTTTTGCGTTGTGTTGGTGTCACTTGATTGAACGCGGAAATTTTTCCTGCTCTATTCGGTCGTTTAGTCGGTCCATTTTTGTTGTGATGCTTTTGGCTGGTCGGAGCAGTCTTCAACGACCAATATCAAGTACACAGTTTGAAAGAAACGTTTAATACTTTGCGTTATCTAATGCACATACAGGGAATGCTAGATTTGGCAGAATATAATGGGATCTTTCATGTAATTTTCAGCGAGATATGGAAGACTGCAAACATTGTTGTATGGCATAAGAAAGATTGCAAACAATTTCGTTGTTTTCACATGCTTTGGCTTGGAATCAAACGAGCGGAAATTTTACGCGCCTGTTAAAATTCATTATTATTTTCAGTGTACCTGGCAGATATTCTCTCAGCCACCGTTTCCAGAAGACATCTAGCTGTTCCTGTATATACCTCCTGCTCAAATATGAACGAGACTGGTTAAATAAAACACAAACGGTTAATTATTCTTCAATATTTATTTTGTCTCCTTCAAAATAATCACCATCGGAGGCGATACACATATGCCAACGTTTTTTCCATTCCTTATAGCACTTTTCATACGCCTCTTTTGGTATCGCCTTAAGCTCCCTCTTTGAATTCTCTTTTATGACTTCAATAGTCTGAAAATGTTTACCACGAAGCGGCAATTTGAGATTGGGGAAGAGTAAAAAGTCACATGGTGCCATATCAGGCGAATGTTAAGGTTGAAGACTTCATAATTGTTTTTCGAAATCAATGATTGCATTGTTCTTGTATTGGTAAATCTATTTGAACATATGTGTGAGGAAATGAAAATCAAAATCTAGTCTTAAGCTTACCACTACACGTGTATCCGTGTTTGAGACAGGTGTTTTTTTGGGAAGTATTGAAATTTCCTGCAATATTTATTTATTTTATTTTAATAACTCACGAGGTGAAATTGCTTGCGTATCGCTTTTCGATCTATGGGTTTTCATGTCACATATGCTGAAAAATTAATTCAATAATAAAATTTAACATGGATTACAGTAGTCTATTATACAAACCATCGGGTATACAACAAAAAAAATTATGACATTGGTCAATGAAAATATTCGTTAAATTAAAATCGTATCCGGTTACATTTTTAACGTGCTGTAGAAGTGTTCCGACAATATGATTGTTCTGTTGGATGTGGATCCATGTTGTGGCCGTAAATAAAATCAAATTACATTTTTTTTCTACGTCTTGTCTGTAGAATCAATCACATCAGCTGTGAAGCCATATTGTCATAGAAAGGTTGTTTATTTTCTGCACTCGGTCTGGATTAATATCAACTTTTTGGCATAGAGTACAACAAAAATTTTGTTCGTGAAAATTGCCATTTTTTATGGTAACCTAACGTATCCGTCTATTCAGCATATTGGTATTTGGCCTTTTACTATCTGACATATTGTTAAAACTATATAGCAGATTGTTCGTTTATAGTTGTCAACTATAAGGGTAAGTGTCGTAACAATAACGGAAACGGTCGTCAATAATAAGGGAAATGGTCCAGGAATGGTTTGTGATTATGCGGGTGTTTATCCATTAATCCATTAAAAGCATGTAAGCCCATTTATAGCATGTGATAACCACACTATTAAAATTCATTCATGAATGAATTCATTCTCTAGTTGCGTATTTCTAAAATAACACTTACCTGAAGCTAACAGAGGAATACTTGTGAGATCTGAAATCCAGTGATCCTTAAAATACTGGATCGTTTCGACGGTGGATTCCTTCACCGGTAGTCGATGATCGTAGTCGGTTTTACCGGAAAGGTCTGATGAGATGAAATTTGCATTCAAATCACAACAATTTTTCCACTCATCAGAGTTGAACATTTGAAAATTTGTTCACTAAATAATTCCCCAGTTGATAATGGTGCACAATTCCATTTAACATTTTCATCTTCGCGTTCTTAGTAACAATCACTACTCACTGGATCTTCGACAAACAGAAAACTTTGATCCGTTGATGAGTGTCGAATAACATTTGAAACAACATGTTTTGTACAGATGTATCTCAGTTTTTAAACATGCCAAAACCCATCAGTTAGAAATATCAAGATGTAAATCTGGCAACTGTCGATGATCGATGATTATTTGGCTCGCTTGAAGCGTAGTGTGTGTGCTGTCGAAAGTGTGGCTTATATTGTTGAGAATCTCGAAGTTGCAATGCGCTCAAATGGATTGTGAATTTTTGCTTGGGGCGCGAGTGATTTTACGAGTTGCGCTGTTCTGCTACATTGACAATACAGTGGCCTGGCTTGTTTCTCGTTTGGAAATTTCGGAAGCAGTTTTCTCATTTATAAGTGCTTGAAGGAACAAAAAGTGAATTTTCTTAGGAAGAAAAATCCAGCACGAGAGCTGTGAATCCCTTTAAAAGCTGTGAAAATATGGAAATCAACCAGAATGATTTATGGAAAAATTAAGTGATGGGTCCTTGTAATAGTGTTAGTTTGAGAAGCAAATGGCGAGTTTGTGTTGGAGTATTGTGTTAGCGAACCAGGTTTTTAAAAACTACCAGATTAAAGTGAATTCATAGTGTTTTGTTTAATAAAATGTTTTTTAAAAAGTGAGAAAAAATCAATTCTACCCAGTGAACGTGCACAGAAAAATGTAAGTCATGATTTATTACCGAAAATGGCTAAAAAGAAATGTTGACAGGAAGAAGAAGAAGAAAAAGCAGGCAATCATCATCATTGCTCAAATTAATTACGACTTCTTCAACCTTAACGTTATTTTTGGTCAAATAATCGCGAATGTTTGAGCTGGTGCATTATCGTGATGCAAAAACCATGACTTGTTGTCCCACAATTCTTTCCTTTTGAGACGAATATTCTCACGCAAACGCTTCATAACGCCCAAATAATATTCAGCATTGACCGATTGACTCTCCGGAAGGAATTGCGAGTGCACCGCACCTTGGCTAACCTTGATTTTCGATCAACTTTGACGCAGTTTTTTGGGTTTCGTATTGCAGTTTTTGTGTATTTTAGTATTGCATTGTATTAGATTCAAAACTGGTTGTATTTTCTGTGTGTTTTTCACCGTGAATGGTAGTTTTCGTGTATTTGTGTAGGTATTTTTTTCACTTCGACTATTGCATTTTTAACGTGAACATATAAACCTGTCAGCAAGGTCATCAAATTGTTTTCAAATCATATAAATGAAAAACTTTCTACATTTTGCTCACGAGTGAAGTGAAAACATTTACGTTAAGGAAATATTCATACTGAGGACTATTTTTGCTACGTTAACATCGAGGTTGACATTTAAAATAAGTGAAAGTATCACAAATGTAATGGCTCACGTTCGCATCATTCGGTAACTCATTGGAAAGTGTTACCATATGTTATAAATTGACTGTTCACATAAGCATAATAACAATAATTTGTCAAGAAAACTGTAGACTCAATGTGAGAAACATATGTTTTTCTATGTTCCCAACTTTGGCCTGTTGTATGAATAGCGTAGTAAAAATGTTGTTATTGAAAAAAAAATAATAAAAATGTCCTTATCTAAGCAAATGTATAACTAGTTAAACATCGCTTGCTGCTCAAATTCTGAGTAAAGGGACACTTTATACCTAGCTTATATTGGTTTACACATGAGCAGTGTGTGGAAGCCCATCCTCGATCGAGGGTTTAATTTACCACAGAAAATAGACTTGAAATATACACTCCAATAAATACTTCCCGAGCAAACTAGTTCCGAATAGCTTACATATTTTATCATATTATAAATGTTTTGATATTAAAAACAGTCTAGCCTTAATAACTAGCACTGCAACAAGTTTTGAAATAAGTTTTGACATATAAAAAAAATTGCTTTTACAACATTTTCAAGTTATCAAGCTTACGGTAGTGAGCATCAAAAAGTATTATCCTTGGATTAGATCTTGATTTAGCATGTCTTGCTTTCATGTCGACCTTGATCCTAATTAACTTGACTCCAAGCTAACATTTTGCAGATCAACCGAACAGGGATGGTAGTATTAAATGAGTTGGAGCTTATCACTATTGAAATAGATCACAGAATTCAGTGCAAAAAATCCGGAAGTTGATCTTCAAACGAAAACTTTACAGATTCTCCTGTGAAATCGATATATTTTACGATAAGGTTGGTGAACAGAAACAACAGTATGGTGAAATGATAATTTTTCATTGAATTACTGTGATTTACTCAGAACTTCTGCAAATTTAGTTGACAGTTTCAAAAATCTCATAGTAAACGCTGAAAACAACACTCGGTGGTAAATCATCCAAATATTTGCTTAAGGAGTGTATCGAAAATAAGCTATCCACAAACTTTCTTTCAAATTTTGTTGAAAACCGATATTTTATTCATACAAAAAATTGATCCTTTATTGTACGAGGTTAAACTTGAACATAATGAAGACCGGATGAAATTTAAGTTATTCCTTCACGAATTTTCGAACTTTGGATCGAATGCTCTTCATCAAGTTCCGGACAAGTGTTGCATCGCATTTTTTGGACGCTTGAGCCCAAATTTTTTTGAACTCCTGCATGTTCCCAGCTGCCTTACCAGTCTTCTTGAAGACCCTCTTCACGATTGCCCAGTAACGTTCGATGGGTCGAAGCTGAGGGCAATTTGGTGGATTGATATTTTTCTCAACGAAATCAATACCCTTTTCCGCAAGCCAATTGAGAGTGGTTTTGGCATAGTGAGCCGACGCTAAATCCGGTCAAAACAGTGGAGGTGTACTATGCTTCTTATATAAAGGCAACAATCTCTTCTGGAGACACTCAGATCGATAGATTTCCGCATTTATAGTTCCGGTAGTGTAAAAAATGGTTGACTTCAAACCACAGGAACATATTGCTTGCCATACCAGTACCTTTCGACCGAATTTCTCCACTTGAATCGACCTGTCCGCATCGCTCACATCCTCCCCAACGACGGCAGTAAAGTATTATGGACCTGAAAGGGTTTTTGAGTCCTCCTTTACATAGGTCTCATCGTCCATCAAAACGCATGCATCCGGACGCTGCAAAAGACGCGAATACAATTTACGGGCGCTTGTTGCTGCTCGTTTCTTCTGTTCGGCACTTTGTTTCGAGATTTTCTGCTTCTTGTAGGTCTTCAAGTGGTTTCGCCTCTTGATACGCTGGATCATTCCGACACTCATTCCTGCTTTTTTGGCCAAATCACGTATTGACATTGATTTGTTCTTCATGATTAGAGATACCACTTTCTGCTCCAGTTTCGGGTTGGAAGAACCGGGTTTTCTGCCTCTTCCTGGTAGCTCATCCAAAAAATAGTGTTCCCCAAACTTATTAATGATGGTTTTAACACTCGCATGATGAATTCCAAACCGCTTCGCCAATTTTCGCATAGTAATACCCTTCTCACTTAGCCATGTGCCCAGAACCTTATTTTTCACTTCCTTTTCAATACGCGACATTTTGAAAACGCAGAATTTGAACCGCACAAACAAGTAAACAAAAGAATGCTGACAGTCAAACGCACAGCATGCAGTGTTCAGAGCATAAAAAACCATCACAAATACATGCGTACAACGCAAATGTATGTGGATAGCTTATATTCGATACACTCCTTATTAAAAAAAAAAAATTTTTAAAAAATAAAATACACAAAAAAATTTCGAAAAACCCGGTGCTCCGGGGGGGGCAAAAAATATAATTTTTCAAAACAGTTTGTTGGTTTTTTTTTTATTAAACAAACTGGTTTTTATTATTGCAACCAAACAAAAAAATTACTGAAAATATGTGAATTAATCCAAGTATGCAGCAATGTAAGAAAATATTCAACTTTAAAGTAAAACAATATTTTGCAAATACTAGTAATATAAGATGGCTTTCGAGTGGACAGCGTACGTAGATCAGATTGTATTTCATTTGGTGAGCTGTAATAGGTAGAAATAAAAGTTAATGAATAAGAATATAAGCTCAATTTGTGCATTGTTCACTAAATCAAGATATTAATGAAAACGATCAAAATATAAATGTTATGTTTGTTCTTGTTGTTGTTCATATTATACAAGAAACGGCAATAACATTGTCTGACATCAAACCTTAGAATCAAGGTATACGAATAAGAGATGAAAAGAAGTAGCCCATACCAGTTAAGAAATCAAAGAATCTCCCGAAGCATCCGTACATAGAATAGTACCGATGCTTAGGACCATTCTCAGACAGTATCGTATTTGAATGATGTTCCTTAAAAACGCGATCGGTAAGTTTACGTCTGTGGGGCCTCGTACCCAGGGGGCTAGTGTCATCAGGCATAAGCTTGGAATAAACCGGAAAAGGAGGAAAAGACGTTGCGCCACCATCCTGGATTGCAAAAGGGCGTCAAAAATCGATTTCCATCCTTTATACGCCGTTTCCTATCCAAAATTATCCCAATTGCAGGATATTCGACTGTATTTCTTAGTTTTTTTTTTTTGAAACATATGTCACTATTTCAGATTCCAAAATAGTGTCAAACATCGATCTATAGTTTTTATACGCCGGTCACGATTCAAAAGTATCCATATTGCAGGCTTTTTGACTGTATTTTTTACGGAACGGAAGCCACCATTTTTATTCCTGATTGGCGTCGGACATCAATCTCCAGCATCAAGACACTGTCTGCGTTCCAAAAAAATCTATATTGCAGGGTATTTCATAGCATTTCCTAGTCTTTCGATATCAGAAACCGCTATCATGGATTCCAAAATGATTCCAGACATCAATTTTCAGCCTTAATTGGCCGTTCCTGATCCATAAATATCCATATTGCGAGGTATTTGATAAAATTTCTCACTTTTTACGCAATAGAAACCTTCATCTTGAATGCCAAAATAGCGTCAAAAATCGGGTTTCCGCCTTTATACGCCTTTATGCACTCACCATGACACTTTGCAGGGTTTTTGACAGTAAGTCACAGTTTTTCTATAACCGGAAGCCACCATCTTAGATTCCTATATGTCGTCAGACACCGACTACTTTTCACTCTTATGTCCTGCATAGTTGACTTAGTTACATCCACTTTTTTGGGAACATCTCTGATCGACATGTTTGGCTTCCTCTTGTATACTTTCACCACTTGTTTCTCATCCTATTTGTTGCGTGTTCCCCTTTTCTACTGCTTGATTGGCTTCCTCTGAACCGTTTTGATTTGTAGAAACTTGCTGATGACATTCGACACAGTTTATTGCGTCAACTCCAATAAAACTTCACGAGCAAACTAAATCCGAATAGCTTACATATTTTATCATATTATAAATGTTTTGATATTAAAAACAGTCTAGCCTAAATAACTAGCACTGCAACAAGTTTTGAAATAAATTTTGACATATATAAAAAACTGCTTTTCAAGTTATCAAGCTTGAGGTAGTGAGCATCAAAAAGTATTATCCTTGGATAAGATCTTGATTAAGCATGTCTTGCTGCTTTTATGTCGACCTTGATCCTAATTAACTTGACTCCAAGCAAACATTTTGCAGATCAACCGAACAGGGACGGTAGTATTACTTAAAATGAGTTGGAGCTTATCACTATTGAAATAGATCACAGAATTCAGTGCAACAAATCCGGAAGTTGATCTTCAAACGAAAACTTTACAGATTCTCCTATGAAATCGATATATTTTACGAAAAGGTTGGTGAACACAAACAACAGTATGGTGAAATGACAATTTTTCATTGAATTACTGTGATTTACTCAGAACTTCTGTAAATTTAGTTGACAGTTTCAAGAATCTCATAGTAAACGCTGAAAACAACACTCGGTGGTAAATCATCCAAATATTTGCTTATGCTAGATAATGATATTTTCAATCGATTAAATTCATAAAAATATTTCGAATAACGCAGTGCTCCGGTGGGAGCAAAATATATCATTATTCAAATCAGTTCGTTGGTTTTTATTGTACTAATCAAACTGATTTTTATTATTGCAACTAAACAAAAAAATTACTGAAAATATGTGAATTAATCCAAGTATGCAGCAATGTAAGAAAATATTCAACATTAAAGTAAAACAATATTTTGCAAATACTAGTAATAGAATATGGCTTTCGAGTGGACAGCGTACGAAGATCAGATTTTAGTTCATTTGGTGAGCTGTAATAGGTAGAAATAAAAGTTAATGAATAAGAATATAAGCTCAATTTGTGCATTGTTCACTAAATCAAGATATTAATGAAAACGATCAAAATATAAATGTTATGTTTGTTCTTGTTGTTGTTCATATTATACAAGAACCGGCAATAACATTGTCTAATATCAAACCTTAGAATCAAGGTATACGAATCAGAGATGAAAAGAAGTAGCCCATACCAGTTAATTATTGAGAAATCAAAGAATCTCCCGAAGCATCCGTACATAGAATAGTACCGATGCTTGGGACGATTCTCAGACAGTATCGTATTTGAATGATGTTCCTTAAAAACGCGATCGGTAAGTTTACGTCTGTGGGGCCTCGTACCCAGGGGGCTAGTGTCATCAGGCATAAGCTTGGAATAAACCGGAAAAGGAGGAGAAGACGTTGCGCCACCATCCTGGATTGCAAAAGGGCGTCATAAATCGATTTCCATCCTTTATACGCCGTTTCCTATTCAAAATTATCCCAATTGCAGGATATTCGACTGTATTTCTTAGTTTTTTTTTGAAACATATGTCACTATTTCAGATTCCAAAATAGTGTCAAACATCGATCTACAGTTTTTATACGCCGGTCACGATTCAAAAGTATCCATATTGCAGGCTTTTTGACTGTATTTTTTACGGAACGGATTTTTATTCCTGATTGGCGTCGGACATCAATCTCCAGCATCAAGACACTGTCTGCGTTCCAAAAAAATCTATATTGCAGGGTATTTCATAGCATTTCCTAGTCTTTCGATATCAGAAACCGCTATCATGGATTCCAAAATGATTCCAGACATCAATTTCCAGCCTTAATTGGCCGTTCCTGATCCATAAATATCCATATTGCGAGGTATTTGATAAAAAATTTCACTTTTTACGCAACAGAAACCTTCATCTTGAATGCCAAAATAGCGTCAAAAATCGGGTTTCCGCCTTTATACGCCTTTATGCACTCACCATGAGACTTTGCAGGGTTTTTGATAGTAAGTCACAGTTTTTCTATAACCGGAAGCCACCATCTTAGATTCCTATATGTCGTCAGACACCGACTACTTTTCACTCTTATGTCCTGCACAGTTGACTTAGTTACATCCACTTTTTTGGGAACATCCCTGATCAACATGTTTGGCTTCCTCTTGTATACTTTCACCACTTGTTTCTCATCTTGTTTGTTGCGTGTTCCCCTTTTCGACTGCCCGATTGGCTTCCTCTGGACCGTTTTGGTTTGTAGAAACTTGCTGATGACATTCGACACAGTTTATTGCGTCAACCCGACCGAATTCGCGATTGCTTCCTGTGAACGATTAGGATTTTCTAACCACTTGTCCAAAATAAACTTTCACAGCTCCTGTGTTTTCTATTTAAATGTCAATATGCACGTCAACGCGAAGGTGAAAAAATCCACTGAAAGTTGAACCATACACCGAAAGAAATTCTTACGTTGACTCAGATCACTGAAGCGACAACGTTTCAAAAAATATTTTCGGCCACGCTTCAAGCCCCAAATTCTATTCGATACGAAGCGTTTGCGAGTTAGGTACTCATTGAAAATCGTTGTCAAATTATGCGTTACTCATTTTGCATTATTTTGCTCGAATTTGACGGTGTACTTTTTCCACCTGCGTTCTCGTGTCTCAATTTACCGTTAAAATTCCCAAACCACCCAATTATTCGGTGGAACGACAACTAGGAACCGTAACTCATGAGAAAGCTCACCAGAGTGCATGACATTTTTCAATCTTCCCCTCCGGCATTCCGGACGCAGCACACGTAATAGACGAGAAAATACTCACCAATTTCCAGAGCATCCCGAACATCCCCGCCGAGAAGCACTTGGAACCGCACAAGCAGCACCACTTGCTCAACTCTGCAGTCAGTCAGTTCGGTTCCAGCATTGCCTCGGATGGTGAAAAGCTATAAAGATAAATGGAAGATAATGGAAAGTTATTTCCGCTATCGTGCTTGTGGCAGCTTTAGGAAGCAAGAGGGAAAAAAACCCGAAGATGAAGGGTACAAAAAAAAAGTGCCATCTCTAGACTAACCTCCATAGAATTTAGTTGTGTAGTAACATGGCATGCCATGCGGCTGCTGCTACTTTGGTCGGTCACACAGCCAACTATGAACTGAATACGTCGAAAGTACACAACAAACAAGCAAGGGCAATCAGGAGGGTTAGCCACCGCAGTGAAAAGGTACACGCTATCGGACCATTTTTGGGTCGGTTATCTTGTTATTGCACGATGATCGGGTTCGGGCGGGTGGCGGTAGGATGCCGGGAGGGGGAGAGAAGATACGGATTGACCGGATTTACTGTATAACCTCAGAAATTACATTTCATTTCCTTTTCATCGTTGCTCGCCGCTTTGGCCAGTGAAGTACGATCGTGACTGAAATCCTAGCAAGGAAAATGAAGCGTTGATTGCTATTAAATTTGAGTGGTGGTAACTTTTGTGTGGCCGGCTGGCTTGATCGTTTCGTTTTGTGTCAGTACAAATAACGATGATTTACCGGCGGATCTTTCTATTAAGGTTCTGTTAGGCTATTCGCTCGGGACTACTTGGCTGTTCCAATCGCATGCTTTGAGGAGATGGAGAAATCAACTGAGCCGGCTTTCATATTGTGATGGTAACTGAAAGGAACTTATTCCGAAGTACCTAATTCAAATAAGCTCATTACATAAACATTCAACACTCAGCGAATATTCATTAACATTTCCAACGTTAAACAGTACACCGAGACACACGAAGAAGAAGACGAAAAACATCACAGGTCGAAATTCCTCGGAAAGCGAAGAAGCTTGAAGTAGCGGAAAACTCATTATATTTATCTTGTTATTGAAAAACTTTCCTAATAATCAATGTTTTTCATGTTTCAATTTCTCGATTTCTCTTTTTGCAATCGTAGCTGAGTTTTCCTTCTTTGCTTCCTGAGCGATTTTCCGGTTTCTTATTTCCCTTCCTTCCTCTATCCTCTCGGTCTTTCAATTCCGCACCAATTGAGCGACGCGGACGGCGATGACGACGGCACTGACTTCCGATTTCCTCTTGATCACCAGCATTCAGCACAGTCACTCGATTCGTGGGCATATTTATGATAGTCTAGAAAGAAAGAAAAAAGTTGGTCTTCTTGTTTTTACCACGTGTCCGTGCACGTGTTTCTTATTTTGCACACTCACACGTCCTACCTGACGATGATGGCAATAAAATGGTGCAGCAGATGGGAAGGATATTACGTTCAACTTTGCTTATTGGAAAACAACTTCGGAATCCAAACCCTGACTGCTAGGATGCGTTGCCTAGGAGAAACTTTTCCATAGTCACTTGACATTTGTATCTTCGGAAGGGCATGTCACAATGAAAAGCACGTTTTCAGTTCCGTCGAATTCAATTGAAGATTTAATTTGTATCACTCCGCTTATCCGGCTTATGTCATAAATTGTGTTCTGCGATTCTACGAATCGTTCTGTTTTCGCCATCTTTTGCCTACGCATTATTTTTTGTTGAAAAGTGAGCAGCGTAAAAATAGGATTTAACCTATGTGTTTCCAAACGATAAGAGAACAACAACAGAACCGGAATGGGAAGAGCAAATTTACTGATAAGAACGCTGAAACGTTCACGCTTGTTTTCCCACCCTCGCATATTTTCGGAGTGGAATTCATACATCGTCAGCCGTACCACTTGAGATGGTTTCGCTCGTTTTAAACCAACCCCTGTCGGGAAAAAAGGTTGCTCTAATTTTCTACTCCATTATCACAATAAAATGGGAATCTTTGGAAAAGTTTTCATCGGGCACCGGGTTGGATAGCAACGTGGGGAGTGTTGATATCGGAGCCTGCTGCGCGCTGCCATGACAATCCGTCGAGGGCGATGGGTTAAATGCCATGTAATTATACGCAGTGATGAAAATGTGATGACGATGATGATGACGTGGATTGATTACACAATGATCGGAAAATTTCCACTACGAAGAGATTTTACATTCGATATTGCATTCATTTTTGCTTTTATTTTAAGCTGTGAAAAATCGACCGAAAAGCTTCCCATCGGTACCGGAATCAATATGATACCGTTTCTTAAAATTAAGTTCAAAGAGCACATTCATAGCTGATATTATTCAGGATAAAACAACCTGATTAAACTAATGTAATATTAATGCTAACTCAGTGATTCCAACGAAGTTGTGTAACTACCATCTAATTAAATTGCTTCTACCAACGTTCACGTCATAAACATTTTACAGCTTCCACGCTAATCCAACATCCAAGCCGGAGCTAAACAATTCCGCACTTACCAACAACCAGCGATGCGTTAAGAATCGCTAAGTCGCTTTGGATTCCATCTGCCCTCGCTCCTCTGTACGCTGGAAGCAAGCGTAAGAGTTAACCTTTTGATAGTTGAAATTCCGTCCTGCTTCTTCCGTCAGAATGCATCCCAAGTGCACGCGGTTGCATCACACAATCCTCCGATGGTTGCCCGGTGTGAAGCTACTTGGGAAAGTGGCAGAAGTGGTTGGAATCGGATTGCCTCAGGTTATGTCTGTTGCCAGTCGGTCGATGCCTGGGAGATTACTCAGGTAGCGCTTGCTAATCCATGGTACTCTCTGTATGCATCGTATGTTCAACTTGAAACGTATGCTAGGAATAGAAGCGGATGAACGGGCTTAATACGATTGTACATATCGTCTGTATGGGACATAAACAAACATTTTATCGGTTCTACTCGGAACGAGTGACTCTGTGTGCTTTCAGAAATGTTGAGACGATAATTTTACACCAACCTGTCGAACGGAGCGGGAATGATTAAACGATGATTACTTCATAGAGAATTGGAGTCCCATTCGGGATCATGGGGAAGGAATCACATTACACACCCCACAAGGAAGACGGGTTGGTGCAGCGAGAGAGTGAATGGGATTTAAATCAATAGATTAATGTTAATGGCGTGCCGCTCTCGTAACTGGTGGACGTTTCGTTTTCAATTCAATCGTTTAGTAAAATTATGTCAAGCTGCCTTCGAGTCAAGTTTCAAGATAAGTTTAATGGCATATTTTTATGATTATTATGATTTTTGTTTTAGGTGAATTGCGGCAGAGTTGAGAAGTCGAGTCGAGCAAAAGTGTGCTGTGCATAACAGAAGTCGACTGAATCTGATCGAGTCGACAACCGAACTCGACTGTCAACTCTGATGTTGAAAATTTTTTAAATGTCATTGAAATATTACACCATGCAACACATTTAGAATTTCTATCTAAATGGTGTTCCGATCAAAATTTGGTCAAGCAGTAATGTGTGTGAGTCAATCAAAGTTTTTATTAATAAGTCAGATTCTTTTTCTTTTTCAAGTTCAGTTAATACAGAATACAGGAGAAATATTCAGCTAGCCTTCCTTTTTCCCCGAATGCGAATTGCCGGGTCTTTCGTTTAACACCTGCCATAAGATTTTGTACAGTCTCCTTGTCCACTTTATTCGCCGCAGAACGCCAGTTTGCCTTGAACTGTTTCTCGCTCACAACAGCTTTTTGAGTCTTCTTAAGGTTCCGCTTGACGATGGCCCAATATTGTTCGATTGGGCGGAGCTCTGGCGTGTTGGGAGGGTTCTTGTCCTTGAGCACCACTTGAACGTTGTTGACAGCACACCACTCCATGGCCTTTTTCCGTAATGGCAAGATGCCAAATCCAGCCAAAACAGAACGGAACAATTATGTCGCTTCAGGAAAGGCAGTAGACGTTTTTGTAGGCACTCGCTCAGATAAATTTCCTGGTTGACGGTTCCAGTCGCAATGTAAACGTTGCTCTTCAAGCCACAGGTACAGATGGCCTGCCACACCAGATATTTCTTCGCGAATTTTGACAGTTTATTGTGCTTGAAAATATCTGCCACCTTTCCATGTCCGGTTGCCGTGTAAAATTTCTGTCCAGGAAGCTGTTTAAAGTCTTCCTAGACGTAAGTTTCATCGTCCTGTACCACGCAATCAAACTTCGTTAGCATCGTCGTGTACAACTTTCGCGATCGTGCTTTGTTTATCGTCGCGATTTGGAGCCACCACTTTCTTGTAGGTCGACAGTCCAGCTCGCTTTTTAGCTTAATCCACGGTTGAAGGCGCCACTCCCAGCTTCTTTAGCCAAAAATTTATCCTATCCATTTAATCGACCAAATTTTGATCGAAACACCTTTTATTCAGCTGTAATCTTTGACATTGGAATGTGTACATTTTTGTTCTCTGAATAACACTGATGTTTTATTTATTCTGAAAAGTTCATTCGAAAGCTGTTTCAAAGGTGTGATTTGAAGTACTTTTTGAGGAAGTTATTAATTAATATGTGGAAAAGTGTCGATATCTACTTAACTACAGTCGTGTTTTGGCCGGTGTTTTCGGTCATATTTTTTACAGTTTCGTTCTTTTCGAGCAAACCCCAGCTTATGGGATTTTCACAAATTTGGGGGGAAGGGGGTGAATAAGATCTATCTCAGTTGCTTCAAGTCAGAAACTTGTTGTCGAAGACGGCGATAATAATAATAATTAAGTCAGTTCATAATTATGAAATACCCTGCCTTTTGGTTCAGTAAGGGCTTGGGCGGCGTTCCACCAGGTTGGTCGAGGTTGAAGTCGATTAGGAGTAAGTGATGACATTCGCCATGTCTTTGTTATTTGGATCCCAGTTCTAAAATACTGGGCTCCTTATCTAGTTCAAAATGGCCTGAACTAAATAGGGGGCTTCCACAGATCACTTGAAGATGTGACATGACGGATCATTTTTACTATTATGTATTTCATCAGACGCAAAAAAGGAACCCCAGTTCATCATACGAGGGTTGAGTCTGAATTCGAAATAAATAGTGATAGCGAGAATGAGGATTTAATCACATTAGACATCGCCGGATCGCTAGAGAGCACGTTGGGTGCATACCACTCCATGACCTTTTTTTCCGTAATGGCAAGATGCCCAATCCGGCCAAAATAGAACGGAACAATTGTGTCGCTTCAGGAAAGGCAGTAGACGTTTTTGTAGGCACTCGCTCAGATAAATTTCCTGGTTGACGGTTCCGGTCGCAATGTAAACGTTGCTCCTCAAGGCACAGGTAAAGATGGCCTGCCTTACCGGATATTTCTTCGCGAACTTTGACAGTTTAATGTGCTTGAAAATATCTGCCACCTTACCCCGTCCGGTTGCCGTATGAAATTCCTGTCCAGGAAGCTGTTTAATGTCTGCCTTGACGTAAGTTTTATCGTCCTGTACCACGCAATCAAACGTCGTCAGCATCGTCGTGCACAACTTTCGCGATCGTGCTTTGGCCGACGTGTTTTGTTTATCGTCGCGATTTGGAGTCACCACTTTCTTGTAAGTCGAACGGCCCAGCTCGTTCTTTAGCTCTATCCACGGTTGAAGGCGCCACACCCAGCTTCTTTGCGACATCTCGGACGGAGAGGTTGGGGTTCCGCGCGAAACAGCGGGCAACTCTTTTTGTCGTCGCTGTGGCCTCCGGCTTTCGATTTCTCCCCGATCCAGCTTTCCTGGCTGTCGACAAACGTTCACCAAACACTTTTAATACGTTGGTTACATTTGATTTCGCCAACTTGGCGTGAAAGTAGTTTGGATTTTCGCCTGGCACGTGCAAAATTTTGATGCGTTGCTTCTCTTCCTTCGACGACATTTTGATAACTGAAGTGCTAATCTCAAAATCAAAATAAAGGCATGATGCTACATGCACACATCTATAAAAAGAGGGGTGTGCAAAATTTTTTAATGCACGATGGAAGGAAATGCGTCAAGTTTAAGTCGACCAAATTTTGATCGAAACACCCTCGAGTATGTGTGACCTCATTGCATTGCATTGATATGTATGATATGAAATTATTCAATCCTTCCTCACAATGCATCCTTACAGAATGAGATGACTTCATGTCCGAAAAATGTACAGCCAGGAAGTGAAATTGTTAACTTAAAGCTAATTAGTCAGCGATTGAGGTTTTAAAATCATTCGATTACTTGTGTATCTGTAACGCGATATTACTTTTTCCCTTATTTGTTTTCATCCTGGCATTACTGTGGTTATTATTGTTATTATTGTTGAGGTGCGTCATCGTCGTCCCCTCACAAACTACAACCCTATATAGATCCCGAAATGCCCATTACCTTCACTTCCTACTCCGAGAGCCGTGAGCGAGAATGCCATAGGAAGATCATGAGAGCCATCGATGACGTCACCTACCTTACGATGGCAGTGGTGATTATTCCGATGGGAGACAAGGGAGTAATCCGGAGGTGATGAGAGAGCAGGATCTCATTCTCACTATCTACACGGCGGGACAATTTAACTCATTTTTGGGTCGTTTTGACTCACTTTCGTCAAAAGTGGAGTCACTCTTATATGAGTAAATGTGACTGGGATTGACAAGTCGACATATCTAACACATCGATCTTATTTAAGTCGGTGTCTTAGATATGTCGACTTGTCAATTCTAGTCACATTTACTCATATTTGTGCGACTCCACTTTTGATGAAACTGAGTCAAAAACGATTCAAAATTGAGTTAAATTGTCCCGCCGTGTACGAACATCGATCACCGGTTTAACGGTGATCTATATCATCATATTGTACCAGTTCCAACTCGACCCGTTATCGAATCGCCAGTAGTTTTTAATATTAGGATTAAGAAGAAAATAAATGTACAAAGTGTAGTTTTGTGCCTATGGTAAATAGACTGTTTTATCCGCGAGTGTGTGTAAATGTATTAAAAGGAGGAATGGCCCATTGAATTTTCTGGTAAGAGACACTCCAAAGACCCATCAACCAACCAAACCCTGTCGAGTGTTGAGGAGCCACTTAGGATTGAAGGAATGAAGGAAACCCGGTTCGCCAACATTTTTGGTCCTTCGAACCGGATCGGTTGGACCACGGAAGGATAAGTTGGACCACGGATGGTTTGTAACTAGTAGATAGGTCGCTAGTAGCCATAATTGGATTGCGCCATCATTAACGGCGTGCACAAAAAGACGATCGCCATACAATTGTTGTGTACAATTGCTACTTCCCCATCACACCTTTGGAACAGAATAGAACAATAATTACACTACTGGACATAGTTTGGATTTGGAATCTATAGAGTATTAATTAAGTTATAAGCGTTTAATTGGTAATGATATTTCGTGACGGTCGCTATTTTCAGATTTTCATTTAGGGTAGGGTGTCCGTTGGCGTAAGACGTAGTCTCTGTCAAAAGAAAGGGTGTTTGTCATTCCCAAACTGCTGTTATTATGCTCACATCATACTAAATATTTACATCGATATTAATCGATTAAGCCAGTCCCGTCTGGGTGCACAAACGCTTTCTCTATGATGACAAATCCAAAAACCAATTCCTCTATTTATCGGACGCTAAAAAAATTCTTCCGCATATCTCATTCTCGATCTCGAAAAAATATCTCGCCAAAAATGCATGTAAACAAGGCCTTCAATAATAGGAACCCAGGGTAAAACAGAAAATGCCAACTTTGACCAACAACCAGTCAGCCACGTCCGTCAGGAGGACGAATAATCAATCGTGCGTGGTAGGCTGGAATGAATAAGATTATCAGCTTCGAATGAGTTTCTACAGTGGTGGATCGTGACCGAAGTGCACAGAGGCACAGTTATGGGCAGAATTCGGTCAAAAAGTGTTTGTTCTCTCTTGCTCTCGACGTTTTTGAAGTTTGATTTACTAGGTTGAAATAATTATCAACAAATGATTCAACACCTTTAGCAGAATAGTATTTTTCCGAGTCCTGGAGAGTGTGAGCTGTTTAGTGGAATACCTGTACCTAGAAAATGAGAAGAATTATTAGTTATTTCCATTTGATTCCAACTACCTTTACTGCTTATCTTGACAGATACGCGTATTTCGTCTGCAATGTGCAGACTTCTTCAGTGTCGTGTACTATTTGGTCGAGTATTAGTACACGACACTGAAGAAGTCTGCACATTGTAGACGAAATACGCGTATCTGTCAAGATAAGCAATGAAGGTAGTTGGAATTAAATGGAAATTACTAATAATTCTATCTTATTTGCTAGTATTTTTCTGGTTTTCACGATTTTTTTCAAGGATTAATAACATTATTTAAAATTGAATAAAACTTAATTGTTGAAGCTCAATCTACTCCAAATCTGATCAGGGTCTCGTCCAAAAATATGATCTTAATTAGTTGTGAACTACTACGTGAAAACTAAACTATTCTTCTCATCCTTCTAGCTTTTTGGCATAATGACAAATGTAAATGTTTGCTAGCTGCATGTTTTTCCATTCATTCATTCATTCAATCAGACCAAGGCTGGTCTGGCCTCTGCTGTACACAGAATTGTCTCCATTGTAATCGGTCTATGGCTGTAACTCGTCAGCCTCGCTGTCTGCGAAGAGTCCTCAGGTCGCCTTCTACTTGATCTATCCACCTAGCTTGTTATGCACCTCTTCTTCTTGTACCCGTCGGTTCGTTTTCAAGAACCATTTTAACAGGGCTGTCGTCCGACATTCTTACGACATGCCCAGCCCATCGTAGTCGACCGATTTTTGCGATTTTTGGGAGGTTCTCCCAGCAACTGTCGTTCATTCGTGGGTCATTCGCCTCCTCCACGTTCCGTCTTCCATCTGCACTCCACCGTAGATCGTACGCAGCACCTTCCCTTCAAAGACACCAAGGGTGCGTTGGTCCTCCAATAGCAATGTCCATGTTTCGTGGCCGTAGAGACCTACCGGTCTAATTAATATCTTGTAGATGGTCAACTTTGTAGTTCGGCGAACTTTGTTCAATCTTAGCGTCCTTCGGCGTCCAAAATAGGCACGATTGCCAGCCATAATGCGCCTTTGTATTTCTCTGCTGGTGTCGTTATCGGCGGTCACCAATGAGTCCAGATACACGAATTCGTCTACTACCTCGATTTCATCACCGTCGATCTGAACTCGTGCTAGGAGGCTAACATTTTCTTCTCGTGAGCCTCTTCCCTTCATGTATTTTGTTTTTAACGCATTAATCACAAGCCCAATCCTACCAGCTTCAGCCTTAAGTCTGATATATGTGTCCGCCATCGTCTCAAAGTTACGAGCTACGATATCAACGTCGTCTGCGAAACCAAATAGTCGGACAAACTTCCTGAAGAACGTGCCACTCGTGCCTATCCCAGCTCTTCGAATTACACCCTCCAGTGCAATGTTAAACAACAATCACGACAATTCATCACCTTGTCGTAACCCTCTCCGAGATACGAAGGGACTTAAGAGGACGACACACATCACTCGATCCATCGTTGCTTTGACCCACCGCGTCAGTTGTTCCGGAGATCCATATTCGTTTTTCCATACTGTTTCCCATAGTTGCTCGAAAGATTTAGTGCAATTTAGCTCTATTTTTTAGGACGACCCCGGACCAGATGAATCGATACTTTGATCCACCTTAATGAAGTGTGGCACTATATTTATTTATTTATTTATTTTATTTATTCAAAATAAATTGGTAGAGAAAAGACTTCTCCTTCTAAAACTCTACAATCGGATTTAATGCGACCACATCTTAAATTCTAGATCTAAATTAATTGATTAACTTCTTTCCTTATTACAAATCTAATTCCTTCCTTCTAGCCAATCTATAAATTCGCGATTGAACCGTCTCACAGTGGGACGAGGTGAAAAAAAGTGGGACATGGGTATTTGCGGCGAAACTATCAGGTGTGGCCCATTGCTGTCTTCTATAATGTTTCTACATTTTTTGAGTACTTTATTTTTGTGTTAACGGATTTGATTTAAGGGGTGTATACACCTAGATAAAAAAAACTAACTTTTTTATTTCTGGTTTAAATCGATGACCATGTATCAAGACATTGTAGATTAGGTCATTTCATGAAACTTTGTAGAATTTAAAAACTTTCTATCTCTTAACTGGACGAAATTGTAGGGTGAAAAAGGAATGAAAAATGAAATACCCCCTTTAATCTTGTTTTTTTACCATAACTTTTTTATTTGAATTTTTCTATTTTTTTAATGTCCTACAAAGTTTTTGGTATTTTAAAAATACACTTTTTTGTAGAAGACTGCTAATCATTATCTCTTCATTTAAAGGATTGACGTCAGTTTTAATAAAGTAACGAAGCTTCTTATTATATTATGTTGTATTTATTGTGACATTTTCACTTTTTTTCGTTATTCTATTCAAATAAGCTTCATTATCTAATAAAGTGGCCGTTTTTTTCTTTTAAAAATTAATAGCACGTCTAAATATTTATTCAAAAAGATGAAAAAATCACAATAAATGCAACATATTATTATGGTCGAAGCTTAGTTAGTTTTTTGAAAATTTGTTAAGTGCCCTCTTGGACCCCCACCTATAATTTGTACATAATTTTAAAGGGTATCAGTTGTTGAATAAATAAACGTTAAGTTTAGCTGCTAATACTGCTAACCTGTAATCTACACATCCTCGAAGATAGCTTAAAAATATATTAAAACTGACGTCAATCCTTTAAATGAAGAGATAATGATTAGCAGTCTTGTACAAAAAAGTGTATTTTTAAAATACCAAAAACTTTGTAGAACATTAAAAAAATAGAAAAATTCAAATAAAAAAGTTATGGTAAAAAAACAAGTTTAAAGGGGGTATTACATTTTTCATTCCTTTTTCATCCTACAATTTCGTCCAGTTAAGAGATAGAAAGTGTATGTCTTCTCCAAAGTTTTATTAAATGACCTAATCTACAATGTCTTGATTCGCGGTCGTCAATTTAAACCAGAAATAAAAAAAGTTAGTTTTTTTATCTAGGTGTATACACCCCTTAAATCAAATCCGTTAACACAAAAATAAAGTACTCAAAAAATGTAGAAACATAACCGAAAACAGCAATGGAGCACACCTAATAGTTTCGCCGCAAATACCCATGTCCCACTTTTTTTCATTTCGTCCCACTGTGCGTCTGCGTGAATGAATGTTTTTTAATTCAGCTGGAAGCTGATTCCACAGAATAATTGTTTGCAAAAGAAATGTGTTTCTATAACAAGAAGTATTAAAGTGTGGTAAAACAAAGCTTCTGGTTCGCGTGCCTCTAAAAGTTCTGAGTTTTACAAACAGATAAAGTTTTCATGAAAATTGGACCCCCCAAAAAGGTCACCAAAAATTTTCCTTGTGCCCGATTCTTTTCAAACTTTCTGGAAATAAAGTACTACTAAATGGTTAAGTTTTGACATCATTGGTTTATTGAACTTCTTCTCCCAACCCAAATGCCCGTACCTTTGCCTTGACCCCTTTCATTAAATTTTAGGCAATGATAGGACCGATTTGCTTACTTACTTTTAACCACATTTTCTTTAGTTCAAGTTCATTTTCTATCAGTTTTGGAGTTTTAACGAGCTTTGCCTTCATGATTGCCCAAAATTTTTCAATTGGGCGAAGTTCCGGAGTGTTTGGAGGGTTGACGTCTTTTGGTACAAAAACTACATTATTATCTTTGTACCAGTCTAAGACGGGCCGGGCATAGTGGCAAGATGCCAAATCCGGCCAAAACAGTGTCGGGCCATCGTGAGATCTCAAGAAGGGCAGAAGTCGTTTTTGGAGGCATTCGTCCTTGTAGATTTGTCCGTTGACGGTCCCAGAGGTGATGAAGGGCTGACTCATTTTGCCACATCCGCAGATCGCTTGCCAGACAAGGAATTTTTTGGCGAATTTCGACAGTTTCTTCTTCCGTACACTCTCCGGAACGGCCAACTTAGAGGTGGCGACGTAGTGTTCCTGTCCTGGCATTTGTTTGGTGTCGGCTTTAATGTAGGTCTCATCGTCCATCACAATGCAGAACGGTTTTGTGAGCCACTCCCTGTACAGTTTTCTTGCACGAGTTTTGGCCACCGAGTTCTGTTTATCGCTCCGGTTCGGTGCCTTCTGGACCTTGTACACATGTAATCCAGAACGTTTCATTGTTTTCTGCACAAAACAAACTGAAACTTTCGCCTTTTTCGCAACATCCCTGATCGAAATGTTGGGATAACGCTTAAATTGGTTCAATACCATCCTGGCCTTCTCCGGATTTGATGTGCCACGTTTTTTGCCACTACCATTTTTCCGCTTGGTTGTCTTACGGTCCTTGAACGTTTTGATCACATGAGATACGGTTGAATGTGCGATTCCGAGCTGTTTTCCGATCCATCGATGAGAAGCGTTTGGGTTTTCGAAGTGAGTGCCCAAAATTTGTTGGCGCACTATTTTTTCATTCGAAGCCATCACTGAAATCACTCGACCGATTTTCACGAAACTCATTACACAATTGACACAACACAATGAAATACATTCAGTTAAAATTTCAATAATTTTTACCCACACGCTAAAAAGTTACGAACAATTGCGTGTGTCCAAATTTCATCGAATACAGTCTTTAACTGGGACCATTGTGTATTATTCTGAACATAGTAGAAATATATCGCATTTTTAGATATATCACAAGAAAGATGCGAAAAGAGCATCCAAGTAACTGATGATGAAGATGAGAAACTCGTGAAAATCGACTATTTATGTTCAAATAAACAGTTTGGTTTGGAAATTAGGCGATTATTTCCCTATGTGTGAGTAAACTTCGTTGTTTAAAATATCTTTTAGTTATCAAAATCAATTTTAATAAATGAAGAGATTCAATAAATTCAACCAACTATTGATATAAAAAAAATCTTAAGAGTTTCTGAAAATCAAACGAACTTTGTTCTTTATCAGCTGACTTATCACTCTTTACAAATTGTGTAAAAGGCCGGCATTTTCCTATAAATAACAAAAACAAATAAACAAAAGCTTTTGCGAAATATTGTGATTTTCTGGTTAAGAATTTTTGATCGGAAACGTGAAATATATGAACATACTAATGCAATTTATGCAATATTGTTATTTCTGTTTCATGGATTCATATCAAGTCCTTAGCAAAGATCATCAGTATTAAAAAATAAATATCTTCAAGAAACAGTAGTTCTCGTAATCAAATACAAAACATAAACATAACACAAAAAAATGTCTAGAATTCGTAAATATATTCTTAGACTCTAGTAAGTCAAAGTCTCTAAAGAGAAGTATAAAAACACATTTTGGCCATTTTTTCCCAAATTTTGCAGCTATTCAACGAACAGCGATTGACACAAAGTAGGCACGGCTAAATCATATTTCCACCACTATTGGATACGTTTGCGCCCAACGACGGTGACAAGTCGAGCAGCGAACATTTTTCTCGCCTTCTTACGAAGAGACTTTTGCCCTCTTGAGGGTCGTGGGTGTTCGAATGTATTCACATTTTTTCCTTCTTCTTCTTCGTTATTTTATTTGATTTCCATTCTGTTTGACTTTGTCTTCCGGGCATTGATTTTTCCGCTTCCCTTGAGACGCTCCGTCGCCGGGAGGAATAGTGCTAAAGATACAGCGTCAAACTTCATCGATGCCTTGGACCGAATGGAATGCGAATTTTCCTACATTCTGGCGTTTTTTTCTTAAAGTGATCTTAAAGGGAATGTGAACTTTTCGGGACTTTCGGATGACGAAATCCGATCAATTTCTTTCCATCAATCCTAATCAGATTTCTCCTCGTTGGCTCACACATTTGACTCCGGTCCTTCTAGGAATATCGGGAAAAGAGCGAATACATGTCCGTCCTTGGTTTGTTATTCACAACCTACTTTAGATGAAAATTAATGCGACATAATTCAATTCATTAGCATAATGTTGCAAACCTTGGAGCCATCAACCTTAATCATCATCAAAGTGGTAGCGGCTGCAGGGGAAAATTCACTTCCAAGACGACAGGATCTTTTAACTTAGTTCTCCCTTTTCCTCTCCTCAAGCAATTTAGGATTCGCTCTCATTATCACAGCAAGGTTTCCATTTAACCAACGACATCACCCGGATTGATTTGTCAGGTGATTTTTTCCGAAGAATCCTTGTTTCAATCGGAGACGGAAGTGATTTTTGTTCTACAAATACAAAGAAAAATATCCCCCTCGACGATGTGGATGGTGCTAGGGAGATTTCTTGTGTGTCTCCATCATCATCGCAGCAAGCGCCGCACACTCCAGAGGTGGTCGACGACGCTGTCGTCATCAACAAACACAACGGTGGACAGACGGTCGGAAGAAGAAGTGCCATCCCTCCGCTGAGTCGCACCGGGAAGCAACGCTGAAGAGCGACTTGTTTGTCGTGGAAAATGCAAATTAATGATGTTGTTTATTTGCGGATGACTGTGTACATAATCGAGTTAGTGCGAGGTGGTATGTCTGCTTCCTGGCGAGCTCGGCAGTGACGGTTGACGGTTTACACACTCAAAAAACAAATTCGATTTTTTCTTTAGAGAGTTGTACTTTCCAAACCAGTGATGTAGGTTTGCAAATCGCCGTTTTCGGCTAGCAGTTGACCGAATTTGAATTGGTAATTTTGCCAATTTACATACCAATGATGGAGAGGGTTATTTTTCATTTGCAGCTTGCTCCTTTGTTAACTCATTTTCAGCACATTTTTTCACTTATCTTGTGAAGAACAGAAGGTGAGAAAGGACGATTAATATCAGCTTGCAACTGTACATATTTGCTTAATTAAGTCAATCACGAAATTGATCAATTTGTATTTCTCATTGTCTATTTACAGATGATCCTTGTGACTGCTATTTAACCGATTCGGAGGTAAGTAAAAAGGGGTTCTGCTTCAAGAATACATCTTAACTCCCTTGTTGAAATGTCTGTATCCCTTCATAACCAAACCAGCATCGCTACCATGGTTCTTGCAAATTTCCCCTCTTCCAACTTATTTCAATTCTTCCCGTTCTCCAGCCTCAGCAGGGAAATTGCTCGGTTCATAATGTTTAACAAGGTCATCTGGGGATCAGCTCCATTTAGGTTCATGATTTCTGATTGCGTGCCCCTTTTCTGGTTTCTGTAAATTGAAAGGTCTACAATTTACCAAACGCTCAGGGAGCATCTAGCATCCCTTTGGCGATAAAAGTTAAAAGTTGTACAATTAGTTTGTAGAAATTCTTCCCGGAATCGATCTTTCAAATCAAACAGACCATTTTCAGAAGAAGAAACCTTCCCCTCAATTTGTGTTCAGCTAGATTGCAACCATATATCTCAACATTACCTAACTAACTACCATTTTCCATTTGCCATCCTCGTGTAAGGGGAAGCACTTTCATACGATTGTCACCACAGATGTGTGAGTGTGTTCCGAATTCAATTTCCCCAATTTCGGGGACGGAAGATAGTTACGCATCAAGAAGCTGCCGAGCATTCCGGCTGAAGCAAACTCTCAATCAACTTAATCCGAATGCCTTTTCCTCGAATGCGGGTAAAATCCTCACGAAAAAAAAAAGTGAGGGAGAGATAAAATTATATTACATCATAAAACATGTGAAAAGCTGCTACCGGTGTCCTACCCCTGGACGGAATTCTTCTCCGAATAGCCGTCGGGAAAAATTGGCAAGCCATGGGAAAGGAGGAAGAAATTAATTAAAGATGAGTGAATAATCCCTACGGGCGATTAGGGCGAGGGACGGCACAGCAGCGACTTGGCTTTGTGCAAGTGGTTGTAAGACTTTCAACACCTGTTCCACCTGGCGGGTTACACAGAGGATGATGTTGTCCGAGGCAATTGAATTAATTTGTTGCATAAAATAAAATATGAAACTTTACGAGTTTATTGGCTGGACTGAGATTTGGAATTAAGAACGATGCCTTCAGGATGGGATTTGAATATTGAAATCGCTTTCATATTTATGCGAAGTTTGTGCTGAGAAGTCATACCCAGTATTTGATAGGGGTGATTGGCTTTTACATTCGATTTATTTCAATTCAATCATATTTTGCTGGTAGTTTTTGGCGAAACGTAGGGTGGAGCATAACTTCGACAGCTGATCAATTCCCGCCTTCCCTCAAAACTACTCAACCGTATTCAAACCAAGTGAATTTATTGTTGAAACGTAAACTCTAGAGTACTTTTTCAAACAGACGTTTCTGATTTTGTAAACAAAGAGGGGAAGTTAGACTCAATCATTAAATTCTTGAAATTCACAGCACTTTCATGCAAACTAAGGCCACCAACACAAGGAATAACATTTCCCTAATATGATGGTGATGCTACTTTCCGTCAGGGTGCTGGAAGTTTTGAAAAATTTACGTGTGAATCTTACTTCCCATCTTTGTTTACAAAATCAGATACGTCTGTTGAAAAAATGTATTCGAGAATTGTTTAAAATGTGAAGGAATTTGGCAAACTGTTTTGTAGACTCAGAGCATCCTAGATCGTATCAATTCAGAGAGCGCTTGGCAAACTTTTTCACGTGTCATGGCCAAGGTTGTAAACGGTTCTACATTCTGCTTTTGCTTATACTATCGTGATCCATTGTCGTCTCCTGAAGCAGGAAAAAATCATTAGACATTCATATGAATTCGCCTTCAAATCGTTAAGTAAGATGCATAAGATCAGTAATTCTTGATCAATAATGACACCACTAATTCGAGAATTCACACAAGCAAATCAACTGGAAAACTTTGGAGCTTCTTGTCGCTGAGGGTCGTCGGCCGTCCGGAACCGGGCTTTCTTTCGATGCTCTGATTGTTGTCTAATAGTGCCAAGATGTTGTAGATGCCGGAACAGTCGTATCCGGCATCCACAAAGTGCCGCACGATGTCCGTTTCCGACGCGGCGGGGTGCCGTTCTTGGAACGCGCACACTTCTGAACGGAGTTGCTTCACTGTTATTGCCATCACGGTTAGAGTTGGAATGATAGAGCTGTCATATTTTGTCTGCCGACTCATGGGTTACTATGATTGATGCTGCATGGTTAGTTTTGTCAGTGCGGGTGAAGGTAAACCCATGCAAACGTCAATGCAAACGGAAGATAATTTTTGTAGTTAGGTCCGACAAGCGAAAGCGAGTTGGACGGCAAGCGTTGGCCCGGCATAATTTTATAAAAAAAAATCTAAATTAACAGTTTGATCAATTTTAAATTTGACCTATATTTCTTCACGTGCACGAGTGCTCTTTAACAAGTTTATTGGGAAACATGTGTCGCAGTTGCGGTCGTAAAAGAACGTGCGATCTCAAAAGCAGGTTAGTTTTCTGAACAATTAAAAATCTTCTCCAAAGCGATTCTTCTTTTACAGCAATATATAAGCCTCATATATAAAGGAACGGACATTTTAATAAATTTGAGTAGTAGCACAGTCAGGGATCGATTTTTTTTAAAAAAAATCTAAAATAACAGTTTGATCAAGTTTTAATCTGACCTGTAGTCCTTTACGTGCACGAGTACTCTTTACCAAATTTATTCGGAAACATGTGTCGCAGTTGCGGTCGTAAAAGAACGTGAGATCTCAAAAACAAGTTAGTTTTCTGAACAATTGAAAATCTTCTCCAAAGCGATCCTTCTTTTACAGCAATATTTAAGCCGCATAGCTGAAGAAACGCACGTGTTAATAAATCTGGGTAGTAGCGGAGTCAAGGATCGATTTTCCCGTAGCCAAAATTAAAAAAAAAATCAAATCCAAAATAGGAATAATTCCGGCATAATTTATGGATCATACATATCATTTTAAATGCACAAAGTTGATTTGCTATGGACCATATTAAGAAGTTTATGGTTCATTTATCAAACCTATTATGGATCATTGGCGATATATTTATGGAATATTTTCAATAATTTATTGATCATGTAGATAAATTTTAGTTCACAAACGTTGCATTTTACAAGTTTAAGGAATGTGATTTAACCTTTTATTTAACATTTGCAATATGTTTATGAGTAATTTATATAAAGTATCGATCACATTGCTGTATTTTATGGATCATTTCAATTTTTTTAATGGATTTTCATCAGCTTAAAGGTGCAAACTTAGAGCTTCCAATCAATACCATCATCATGTAGGGGAAATTTTCTCCTACTCGAAGTATTTATTTACAAATGTTGATAGGCCCGATTCTATTGTTGATCGAGAATTTATCTTGGCGGATGAAAATATTATGGATGAAAAAACGGCAAGGGAAATCAAAAGTTTGTGAGAAAAACTCTTTTTCTCTGGATTATTTATAATGTACCTTTACCTGCAGGCACTCCACACTAGCAATCAACAATGTTTCAGTATGTGTTCAAACAGTTGATTAAATTGATGTTAGCTGATTTCCACCACTGCAAACTGAAGTTGTACCATGGACGGTTGGTAGTTGTCGACCCGATATTTACTCAGCCCCATTGCATACCCTCCCTCCCACCCCTCCTCCCCCCCCAAGTACTTCCCAATCCCCTTTTTGATTTTTTCCCCACTTTTATCCAAAATATATTCTCAGAATTCAATACGCTGAGAATAGTTCCATGGCTGTACCGACACTTAAATTATGGGGCCAATTATAGAAGTCGAGTCGACCGTCACTTTGCTCGACAAGTCTATTTTGCTATTACAGATGTCGAGATCGAAGAAATTTTGTCGAGCTGGTCGACTCAATCAACAGCTCGGAAACAAGTGACTGATCTGTCATATTTTGCCGAGTAAGATTTTGTTTTGATACGCGTCTTTTATCGGTTAGTGGTAATTGGCTGAGCAAGGCAAAAAATCAAGCTGAACAATGCATTAGGTCCTAAGTAACATTGGAAGACTCTCTTCGTCGACTTTCTCTTTGCGTTCCTACGGCTATGTAAAAGCATGTTCAAGTATTATCAACACACAGTACCATAATATAAAGTGTAATTAAGGATCCAACACGTCAAAAACATCAGCAAATTGTTTAATAGACAAACTTTTAACGAAAGAGAAAGTCGACGAAGAGAATCTCTCAATGTTACTTAGGACCTTATGCATTGTTCGGCTTGAAATACACTAAACGAGTTTTTTTTGCGGGCGAATTAACAGAAAAACAGTTTATTTCAATCAAAGAAATGTCTAATCCTATTAAAAACAAAACAAATTACCATCAGTTTGAATGACTCATCGAACTGATCAAAATTAATGTGGACATCGTAACAGGTTTTTGTGGCGTGGAGCCAACAAAACTAATGTGAAGCAGAGGTGGTAGGAAATTGACCAAGAGCTCGATTCATTAGGACCACCAATGCGCCTTGAGTCGGAATAACAAAATGTAAATTTTATTTTCTCGCTTAAATAATATTACTTTTATGATCCTAACATTGGGTCTCAAGCCCAGTCGGTGGCCGCACGGTGACTCAGACCAACAGTAAAAGTGATGAGCTTTTGAAATTAATCTTGGAACTCTGATTTTTTTTCTAAAGTACTTCTAAGAATCATTTCAGTACATTTGCACTTGGGATTTGAAAATTTACCCTCGAGTTAAGTGATTTATGAAATTAGTGCTAGATTTCTAGAAACATAGAGAGAAACTCCCAGAATTCAAATTGAAAAGGAGACTTCCCAGAGCTTTAGGAAGATACTTTCTAGAAGTTCAGGAAAAGAATTATCCCAAAAAAATCAGGACCAAACATCCCCAAATTTCAAGATCATACTTCTCAGATGTTCAGGAGAGAACTTTCCCGAAAATCAGGAGAGGACTTCTCAGAGCTTCAGGAAGATGCTTAGGGAAGAAGACTTCTTAGAAGTTTGGAACTTTCCAGAGGTTCTGGAGCGCTTCCCAGAAATTTAAGATGGAACTTCTTAAAAGTTCAAGAAAAAAACTTCCCCGAAGTTCAGGAAGAAACAAACCAGGGAGAGCACTATAAATTAAAAAAAAATCAGGAAAAAACTTCCACAACGCTCAAGACGATACGTCCTTGAAGTTCAAGACAGAACTTCTCTGATGTTCAGGAATGGACTTTCCAGAAGTTCCAGAAGAAACTTCCCAAAAGTTTAGTTGGACCTTCCCAGAAGTGCTAGAGAGCTTTCCCGAAGTACAGAAGAGAACATTTCAGAATTTCAGACAGAGGCTTTCTCGAAGTCCAGAATGAAACCCCTCCAAAGAACAGAAAGAAACTTTCCAGAAGCATAAGAGGTACTTTCTAGTAGTTTGAGCATGAATTTCTCAGAAATTCAGGAACATCTTTCCCTAAAGTTTAGAAGAAAATTTCCCAAAAGTTCAGGACAACTCAGAAGTTCGGGATGAAACTTCCAACAAATTGAAGGAAAATTTTCCTATAAATTTCGGAAAGGACTTTCCCAAAGTTTCGGTAAAATTTTTCTCGGAGTTCAGGATGGGACTAATTTGAAGTTTAGAAAAAAAATAGCTCAGGAAATAACTTCGCTGAATTTAGGGCTCAAACTCACTAGAGAGTGCACCTATAAGTTCTAGAAGGAATTTCTCAAAAATTTCAGGAAAAACTTCTCTGAAGTTCAAGTTCCCAGAAATTCCTAAGGAAACTTCCCATATGTTTAGTTGGAACTACACAGAAGTGCTAGAGAGCTTTCTTGAAGCTCAGAATCGAACATTCCAGAATTTCAGAATAAGGCTTTCTCGAAGTTCAGGAATTCCCAGTTCAAGGAGATATTTCTCAGAAGAACAGGAAGAAACTTTCCAGGAGTATAGAGGGACTTCCTAGTAGTTCAAGTAGGAATTTCTCAAAAGTTCAGGAAAAAACTTCCAATAAATTTAAAGAGAATTTTCAAGAAATCTGGAGAGAACTTTCCCAAAGCTTTGACGAAATGTTCTTCGTTGTTCAGAATGGGACTTATCAAAAGTTTAGAAAGTTACTAAGTTCACGAAAAACCCCCCTTACTTATTTCTAAGAAGGTACAGTTGTGTTGTTCGATGTGAATCTTCAAGAAAATCAGGAGCGACTGCCAAGGAGTTCATCAGGAAACTTTCCAAAAGTTTAGCAAAGAGCTTTACAGAAGATCAGGTGAGAGCTTCTATGAAATTCAAAAGATAATCACTCATGAACCGAAGAATCATACTATACTAAAATCAATCATATGACCATAAACATATTCATTGCTCATGACACCATATTAAAATATGGTAAACACCATCTTACCAACCGTTCGCATCGTACTATGTGCTAAGACACAAACTCATGTTGGAATTACAATTCCTTGGATTCCATCTCACCTCGTTTAAGATATTTTATTGGTAAGAAAACTTCCCTGAAGTTTGACAGAGAAGTATAAAACAAATTTCAAGAAGTTCATCAAAATATCAAAGAAGTTTTCAAGAATTCTTCCAACGTTCAGAAAACCCTCTAATAATTGAAAAAAAAACACCCTCGATTTTTAAAAATTGTTCACTAAGGGTACAAGAAACATGGAAAAAAGTTTGAATGCTTTACCAGAAAGTCAGAGAACTTCGAGATAAAATTGTTGAGGTGAGATCGATTACTGCATATCTTTACAGAAACCTTTGAATGGTAACTGTTTAAAGAAATAATACTGTCAATAGCTTCAGTACACACTACCAAAATGTCATGTAAATTTCTGTCTCCTGAGACCGACACATGCAAGCGTCCTTTAGTACATAAGAATGAGTTGAAAGAGATGAGAAAGTAAATCCAATCACACACATATTTTGTCGAATTGCGTATGTTTCAGATAATTTTACCCGAAAGATTTCTTTCCGTTCCCCGACTTTTTACGAACATGAACTACGTCTCGTGTAAAATTCATAATTTCTAAGTGTGTATTGTCACGGATAAATTAGTTGGTGATAACGAGCTAATAGCTCCTCTTCCATGTCAACTTTGAAATAGATCGACACTTGGCCACATAGTAATAATAACTTCCTCGAAAAATATTTCAAACTGCAACTGTGGCACAGTGGCCTAATGAGGTTTTCTGAATAACAAAAACATTAGTGTAATTCACAAAAAAAAAGAGTGAAACAGGTAAAAACCTATTCTTCGACTGTCAAAAATGACTGAATTGATGAAAGTCCAGAATTATTGCAAGGTGTAGTTTCTCAATGGCATTTTGAAAAAATTCAACACAATAGATAACAGTCGAGATTCAGTCGACTTCTGTAATGCGCAATTTCGCTCGACTCGACAGTGACAAGTGTCGAGGCGAGTTGCTCGACTCGACTTCTATAATTGACCCCCACCACACACCACACCCCCCCCCCCCCCCCACACAAGAGAACAAACACAAAACACCACCACCACCACAAACAACAAAAAAAAATTAATAAAAAAAAAAAAAAAGAAATTCCCCCCTTCTTTTTTCGCCTTTTTTTGTGTATTTTATCCAATACCCCCCAAGGCAAAACCCCCCCGCATGGCATTTTTGATTATGGTAATTGTAACAGGGACTGTTCGTGTACGAATATACTAGCGCCGCCTGTTTGTCGAGAACGAGCATCACTCAAGATCCCCTGTTCATCGAGTTAACGAGTTGTCATCCCAACGGAATGTCATCACAATGGAGCCCAAGGTACTCAAATGATGATGATGATATGGTAGTGGATTTCTATTTCCTTCCACCCCTGAAACCAAACGAATATAAAAGGGTAATCCGCATGTGTACCGATCTCTTGTTGTATCTCCGCTACGTTCACAAAAGAATCGAAAAAGAGTGAACCAAGTCACAAATTTGTAATGTAAAATCTATAAAATTTAAGTAAGAGTTAATATTAAAATTAAAGAAGTAAGAAAATAATATGAAATAATTAGTTGGAAGGGGAATAAATGAATTTAATTGGTTAAAAATAAAGTGCCACGTAATTTAATAAAAAGTGGAACTAAAAGACTGAGTAATTGGTAATTTCTTTTAAATGCATTTGAGATTCCAATGCTCTCCGCTTGGATATCGATAGGGTTTATTCTCACATTATAGTAAATGTTGAATCAACTATTTTTAGTAGTCATTTTGACCATGATCCTAGCCCCCAATCATGGTAAAATTGATTATCAAACTTTACTCTGTGTATAAACTGTCTTAAACATCTTGGGTAGGAATGTGTTGACGTATTACTCGCTTTGTTGGAAGCCAAAAACACCTCTGCACTTCCACGAGAAATCACTGGGGCGGCAAAAGTTTTGGGTTGGCAGCAGAGTTTCTTTTTGGTAGACGATACGCTGAATTTTTGTTTATCCTTTATTATAGACTATTCTTCATTAAGTGTGTTTTATGGAGATATATTTAGTTGGTTTCACATATAGAATTAAATATAAGTACCGATTTAAAACAACGGTAAGAATGCCATGGACGTCTCTTAAAAAGTGTAATGATGGTTTACTTCATTGGGAAAATAAGATATTTAATTACGCTTAATAGCCACACTAAATACATTTAAACCAACAGTAGGGATGCTGTTGGGGCCACTTACAAAGTGTGATGATGGTTTGAACCGCTCTGCCACCCCATTCTGTTGCAGGGTATACGCAACCGTCGTTTCGATCTGGATACCCTTCGTCTTGTACCACTTTTTCTGATCCTTCGGACCACAGACGTCTGAATGAATCCTTTCCAGGATTCTCGTCGCATGTTGACAAGTTCCGTCGAAGGGCTCGCGGCAATGCTTGCCCTGCACACACGGTTCGCAGTGTCCTGTCCTCTCTGTCTTGGAATTGATACCATTCACCATACCGTGTTGCACCATTGTCGAGATTTTTTTATGGTTGAGGTTGCCCAGCCTGCGATGCCACAAATGACTCAACTCAGCTTGACATGAAACCGCATAGGGGTTTTGAACTTTAACATCCAGCTCGTACAGACTTCCTTTCAGGTATGCCGTGGCAACGATCGTGCCATCCTTCCACAAAGTAGTTTGATTACCGCAGAACAGCACCGAGATTCCAGCCCCTTGGCCAGTTTCTTAACCAACATTGGGTTATCTCGCAGATCTGGTATAAACAAAACATCGTTGATTTTCATGGAAACTCCTTTGTTGCTGAATCCTTCAATGATGCCCTTCTTCTGTGCTCCCAAAGTTTGGCCACCCTAAACAACGTTGATAAAGATAAGTCTAGACAATTTGCACAACGACGAGAACACTGCAGCGTCATTCACCAAGATCCGAAGTCGAGCTTGAAGATCAGTCGTCCTTCACCGCTTCAGCGTCCTCATGTGCGAACGGCCATGAAACCTACTCCCTTGCTTCCAGTTGCCACGTTTGCTACGTTCGTAACCTTCAGCCGGTAGTCCTTCTTCATGTGCCCTTTCTTACCGCACCGGTGGCACTTGCCTGCAAATTTCTTTGACCTGGCTCGATCCTTATCACCAGCAAAAACAGTAGACTTATCGATCGTGCCTTCTTGATGTCGGTCGTGTTGCTTCACCTCTTCACCTAAAAGCCGTTGCTTCACCACGTCTAGCGTCAGATCATCGTCACCGAGATTCTCCGGGGCAGTTATCAATGGGTCATACGATTCTGAAAGCGTCCCGAACAATGTGACCACCATGTCAGGCTCCTTCAGTTCCGCTCCAGTCACCCGTAGTTGTCGGATAAGGTCATCGAAACATACCAAATGGCTCCGCATAGATTCGCCTTCCTTCATCTTCAAACGCCAGAGTTATTTTCGGAACAGGTACTGCGTCCCTAGCGGGGAAAATGAGTTTTCCAGCGCCTTCCACATCTGCTTCGCTGTTCGTTTGTCACGGACAACCTCGAGGCATTCGTCTCCAAGGAAGCTGATAACCATGGTCCGCCTCGTAGAACTTCGCTTTTTCTACCGCCATCTTCCGTCAGGGTGATCTCCACTCCCATAGCGTCCAGATGCATCCGTAAACGAAAGGTTATGGAATCCCGATTCTCCGTGGAATTGATAAAACCTATGGGAAAACTGTCAAATTCACGCAAACGCATCCGCAACGTATCTATTGTGGGCCAGCCATAACTGTTTGTGAAAAATAACAAGTTCTAGTAACTAAGGGACAGGGGCGTAGCTAGGGTATCTCGATTGTCACAAATGCTAACTTGATTATACCATTTTTATTTTGCAAAAAAAAATTACAGTCAAATGAATTTCGAGCGCTACTGCTCACGTTTAACTTAATAGCGTATTCGAAACCAAATGTAGTGCATAAAATATTCCGGTTACTTTCCAGACATGCTTTAGTACATTGATTACTTTATGAATTAAAATTGCAGTTTTTCACTTTTTGCCCAAAGTGTAATTTAGATTATGGCCTATTTAAGCTCCATACACCATTTCATCAAATCTGCAGAAGAGAAAAGAGAGCCGCAAAAGAAATTAAAAAATGAATGAATGAAAACATCCCTGTAATTACCATAAAGGCCGTTCACACCAAAATCCGGACATACAAAGAATATTTAAAAAAAAACAACAGCATGTTTTTGATTCATATTTTTTATTTTATTTTATAGATAAATGTGATACTCAACACAACTGCATATGGATTTATGTGGACTTATTTCCATAAGCTGTTGCGCGCACTTTCTTATTCACTCCTTTCATCAATCTTTGCACGGTGTCCTTGTCAATTTTCTTCGAAGCAGTACGCCACTAAGAACGAAATTCTTGGATCGTTGATACCTCTCCACCAAGCTTTTTGAGGTTTCCCTTGACCATTGACCAGTATGTTTCAATCGGGCGGAGCTGTGGACAATTTGGTGGATTACAATCCTTGGGAACGTAAATAACGTTATTTTGTCCCTGGAGGGTCGAAAAGTTGCCCACCTACATTTTCTGCCGCATCTGCGATAGTAGTGGCTACAGTAGACACAGCACCGACAGTTAGTTGGTCAACACATTCAACGATTCAACAACCAAAAAGAATCCAAATCCCACAATCTACCGTGTCTATTGCAGCACCCATCGACTCGTACCCCGAAATGAGTGTCACGTCGTTCAGTGCAGGAGTGAATCCATCGAATTCGTAAGCTTTGAGCAGTGCACGTGTTATTTCCCAGCAGTACCCGGTTTCAACAATGGATAATTCCTGTTCGCGATTGCCGTGCTTCCATCCACCGATGCCTGTTAATGACTGTTTCGTCAACTGTTAAGGGACGTTTTTATGCAACGTAGACTCATTTCTGAAAATCTCAGACCCCCGTCGCAGACTTTTCTCCATACAAATGCAACTTCGTATATTGTCCACCAGATTGCCCTCGGATTTCAATATAATTCATAGAGAATCCATTACTGTCAATTACAGCCTTGCACCTTCGAGGCATGGAGTGGATCAGGTGGCCAATAATGCTTTGTGGGATCTCTTCCCAAGCTATTTGGATTTGCACAAACAGTTGAGGCTTATTGCGCAAATTTTCGCGGTTGATTCTTCGATTTACGATCACCCAAAGGTTCTCGGTCGGGTTGAGATCCGGAGACTGCGGGGGCCAATCCATAATTATTACATAGTTGTCCTTAAAACACTGTTTGACGACTTTGGCTGTGTGGTTAGGGTCATTATCTTGTTGAAATATCCAATGACATATTTCACTCTGCATACGCATAGCATAACATCTTTGAGAATGCCACTGTACATGAAACGATCCATGATACCATCAATTCGATGGATAGGACCCATGTCGATCGCAGAACAACTTCTCCAGAACATACTCCGCCATGCGTCTTCTGGCAGTATCGTGAATCTAAGCGTTTTGCAATCGATCGGCGTACGCGGCACATTCCATCGCTTCCAATGATTTTGAAGTTCGACTCATTTCTGAACAGAACCGATCGCCATTTCTGCACAATCCAGGTGATGTGAGATCGAGGGATCGCAGCAAGCCGTGCTTTGAAACAGACGTGTTTTGTTTTGCTGCGCCGTTTTCGTGGAAAAAAAATCAAACAATAATTCGTAATTTAACTTAAACTTACAGTGTAAGACGTAGTGAACACAATCGATTCCCTCCTGAATTGTGTGAATGTCGGGAGTATTTCCCCGTTTTTTTGTTTTTGGTGCTTCGCCCCCCGCACCCGGAAGAAGAGTTACATCAGCTTAGTTTTGGTTATAAGTGGTAATATTTCGACACTCGGGCATAAATTATTAAATTAGAGCGTTTTTCCGCTTTGTAGCGAGTGAGGTCGCGAGTAAATCAATGATTATTCAGTTTTTGCACAAAACCGGTTGACATTTGCACTTTTTCGCAACTGTCCATGTTGTCACCTTCGGGTTTGCCTGAAAAGCAGCAAGGACTCTTTTGAGCGTTTCGACCCTCTCCGATTTGGATGGAACTTAGCACATGTCTTCGGAATTGGTGATAATGGATTTTCCGCCGGTTAAGGGAATTTTTTGACTCAAGACATTTCTTTCAAAAGGGCGTATGTGTTTTGTCATGCGTATTTTTCAAAAAATCATAACTCGAAAACCGTTGGTTGTAATAAAATTGCGTCTGAGAAGAAGTTGTAGTTAATTAATTTGACTTTATGAAAAAAATATGTACACTGCCAAAAAAATTTTTTTTTCTTCAAAAAAATCAAAAATTAAACTTAAAAATCAATTAGCAAATCTGTCCAACGTACGATTTTTATAATATTTTTTTTCAAAACGACTTTAGGTCATAAGAAAAAGAATAAAAGTTGTTCTACGATGGAGCAACTTAAGATAAAAGAGTTCTTAAAAGTAAGAAAAATTCAAGTTTTTTCCAATTTGTTGTTTTTGCATAAATAACCATATTTTAATAATATAATACATTTTTTCTAGTGAATTTAAACAAAAATGCACTTGGTAAGCAACATTCTATATGTACCCGTTTTCGAGATAATTTGAAAGTAATGTCGAAAAAGCCATTTGAAAATATCCCTTTTTCAAAAATTAGTCGTGATTGTCCATCTTCAAAAGTATTTTTTTCAAATTGAACATAAAATTTTCAACAACTATCCTTTTGACATCAAGAAGATTGAACATCTTCTTAATTAACGAAATTAACGAATCTTAATTACCAAATAAAAATAACACTATTTCCTAACATTCCTATAAATACTATGAAAACTCAGTATTTCGTCAGTTGAAAATATTTTCGCAGCGATTTTGTTATCTGCAACTGGAATGAAGGAGTGATATTTCTGTGTACCAGGAATCATTTTTGTTTGCTGATAACTACCACCCCATTCTGCAGCTCCCTCTTCATAGTCTTCTTGTGAAACATAGCAAAATGACATTTTTGTGAAATTTACTTGATTTCTCTTAATCATACAAAGTTTTCGCACTTGTTATTGGATGTTCATGTTGTTTGGCCAAGCTTGCTCTTGTTGCCATTCGTTTTAATGTGCCGCCAATTGCATCACATGGTCCCTTACCATGTGAAGTTGCGAAAAAATGCCACTCAGAATCAATGTTGTATTTCTCTTTAAACTTGCAGAGGCTTGCAAAAAATTTTCTATTTTTGTATTAAGAAGCAGCCCCATCAGACATAAAAATGGTCTTTTTTATATTCATTAGTTGATTTAAATACGTTAGTAATTTAGAAATAAATACTTGTACCGCAATTGTATCATGTCTTAGAACTTCTGATATTACAACAAAACTTAGATTTTTAAGCATTCCTGACTCCATATAATAAATAACAAACGGATAAATTGTAGCCTGATCATTGTTCCAATGATGACTTTGAACAGCATCCTGAAGTACAAATGAATAATTCTCTGCAAAATCGCAAATAATAACTACTTCTCCTTCCTTTAATGAAGACTTTGCATCTTTTAAAAATTTAGATTGCTTTGTTTTTTATATAATCATGAGTTAATAGTTTTTCTAATTTCTCGCTAAAATATTCAACAAGTTCATCGACAGGTTTTAATAGCGTTTCTAAATTACATCTATCAGTTGTAATCCATTGTTCGAACGATATCTCAGACAAGTTATGTTTCTCAAGTTCTTTTAAAAATCTTATCTCAAATTCTGACAGCGTGAGAAAATTTTCGCATTCACGGAGGTAACAATATTTTGATCTTGATGATGACACAATAACTTCTCGAAATGTTGATTACAATCAGTGTTGAATGAATATTTTTTTAAACTGTGAAGCATTAAATCAATATTTTCGTGAATTGCGCAAACACAAACGTTGTGAGAACCTGAAGCATTTAGCAATTTACAATGTTTTGGTCGTAATGCTGCAAAAGTACTAAATCCAATTTTATGTTCACTGACTTCTTTAAATCGAGTGAAAGTTTCTCTAAGTGATGAAAGTAATAACCGTTTTTGAATTTGTTGACGCTTACCATTAGTGTTTACAGAGACATAATCTCTTTGTCCCGGCATGGCTCTGCTGATGTCGTCCTCGTCAAAAAATTGTATCACTTGATTCTTTATATCCGGATTCAAACGATTTCCCGATCTGTCGTTGGGGGTAGCCAATACTCCATTTTCGGCTGCCAATTCTTTTGCTTGTAATGCAAGGTATTTGCTTGTTTCAAATTTGCTCGTTATCTGCTGAATCGTCCACGAATTAGGCAAAACTGTTAATATACGTATTTTATCTATTCTCGAACAATCTGGTTCTATGAATTTTTCTTTCAATTTGGAAATAATTTCATCATATTCCACAACCTTTGTTTTCAATGTAGCTAACTCTTCGACTTCTTCTTGTGGTGGTAAGCTGAATAGATATTTTCTAATACCTGCTACAATTTCGGCAAATTTTTGCCGACGGTATTTATCGTTTTTAGATTCTCTAATGGATATCGGTGACACATTTATTCCTGCAATTCCATTATTGAATAACTCAATGTTGTGTATCCTGGAATAATCCGGTATGTCACTGTCCTGAGAAGATGCCGAGGTAGTTGAAGCTGCCGATGGTATTTCCTTCAAATCGTTCCGTGATGTGGTTGGTGCTTCGTCATGTCCACAGTTTTCTGGTTGCTCCACTCTTTCGACAGGATTACGACGATACGAATATAACCGACATGAATCACAAATTCTTAATCACGTGTCCAAATGGACCGTACACTGCATGGATAAAAGTTTTTCAATTAACTTGTCAGTTAAATTTCTAAGTTTAGGCGAACACCGTCTCCCGATTTCTCGAAAAGGTTTACAACAATGCTTTGTTTCGAGTTCCATTTCAAATCGTTTTACACTTTACGCTACTTATGAAAGACATTGTTAAACTGATGCCATGACTTTGTAATGTAATCCTTTTTATACGTACTAGGTACGCACTTTAGGTACTTTTTTGAAATATTGGTATGTGCAGGGGATGCATGTAAATTATATTTTCTGTCAACACCAAAGGGAATGCATGAATAGGTATAAATGGGCGTAACAATTGTTTTCTTACTGGTAGAAACAGTTTACCTAATTAAATACATTATGTTTCTACCTGAACAAAATACGCTTGTACACTAACATGAATACTAATTATTTTTGTTTCGGGCTAGGTTTTCATAATATACTGTAAGTAAAAGCAGCAAATTTTGTCGTGTTACCTACAGTAAATATCAGGAATCAGTTTGTCTAGTATTCTCGGTAATCACAGGTATATTGTAGAAAATTTTATGTACAATTTGATAAGAATACTTTTGCAGATGGACAATCACGACTAACATTTGAAAAAGGGATATTTTCATGGAAAAAGCCATTTTTTCGACATTAATTTCAAATTATCTCGAAAACGGATACATTTAGAATGTTGCTCACCAAGAGCATTTTTGTTTAAAATCACTAGAAAAATCGTATTATATTATTAAAATATGGTTATTTATGCAAAAACAACAAATAAGAAAAAAAATGAATTTTTCTTACTTCTAAGAACTTTTTTATCTTAAGTTGCTTCATCGTAAAACAACTTTTATTCTTTTTCTCATGACTCAAAGCCTTTTTAAAATTTTTTTTATAAAAATCGTACGTTGGACAGATTTGCTAATTGATTTTTAAGTTTAATTTTTGATTTTTTTGAAGAAATTTTTTTTTTTTTGACGGTGTACATATTTTCTTCATAAAGTCAAATTGATTATCTACAACTTCTTCTCAGACGCAATTTTATTGCAACCAACGGTTTTCGAGTTATGATTTTTTGAAAAATACGCATGACAAAACACATACGCCCTTTTGAAAAATTTGTCTTGAGCCAAAATATTCCCTTAACCGGCGGAAAATCCATCGTCACCAATTCCGAAGACATGTGCAAAGTTTCATCCAAATCGGAGAGGGTCGAGTTCAGTCATTTGCTCATTTGGCAGAGAAATGCTCTTTTCTCCTTCCTTGCAGTGCATTGTCCATGTTCACCACCATTTTCAGCTTTCTTTTCGACAGTTAGACCCTAATTATAACGTTTAATTACATCTGCAACAGTTGATTTTGAGACATTTAACGGTTTTGTGATTAATCGAACAGTAGGGATTTTCCAAACATTTGTGCAAGATAGATTTCCTGCGTGCTAGTTCAGACGGCGCCAACTTGAATACAGAATGCGCTTTTGTAAACAATGTATGTGATTCACGTTTGTCTATGTAATGGTTATATAACGGGTGTCCACTAAAAAATGAGAATGATTTCAATACTTTTCCATCAGAACAAAAACGGCCGCATAGAAATGTCACTTTAGATGAATGAATCGTTGCACTCTCCAGAAAATTTTCATACACTCTTATTTCACTCTAACATGTTCAGTCGTGTTCAGCATGCCGTCGAAACAGGAAGAACTGCGCGCGCGCGTTGTACAATTCTTTCAAGCGAACGAAGATCGTGGAAAAAAATACACGGTGGACCATTTTTGTCGTGAAAAAGTTCCGGTATCCACCGTATACCGTATCCTGGCATGCATGAGAGTAACCCGGAAGAAAGGTTGCGGCCGTCCAGCGAAAATAATGAATGAGAAAACGCTCCGCTCGCTGCGCAGCATGTTCAACAACAAGGATTCGGTAAGTCAACGGGAAGCAGCCCGAAAGTTCCATTGTTCGAAGTCACTCATCTGCAAGACGCTAAAGAAAGAAGGAATAGTGTGTAGAAAGAAAACCAGATCCCCAGAGTACACAGATGAGCATATTCATACCGTGAAATCCCAATGCCGCTGGATGACTCGGAATTACGGCGGAAAATCTTTCGTTCTGGACGACGAAAGCTACTTTCCTCTTTCGAAGTCTCAGATACCGGGAAACGACCGATTCTACACTAAGGACAAATCTACTACTCCTCCAAAAGTAATGTATAAGTTCAAGCACAAATTTGAATCGAAGGTTATGTTATACATCGTAATATCCGATAAGGGTATTTCGAAGCCGTGGTTCAAACCAAGCGGTTTGGCCATCAACCAGGAGGTGTACCAAAGAGAGTGTTTGCAGAAAATACTCATCCCATTTCTTAAACAATATCACTCGGATGGCAAATACGTGTTTTGGCCGGACAAGGCATCATCGCACTACGCAAAAAAAAACGCTAACGTTTTTGGAGAGCCAAAATATACCATATGTCCCAAAAGACCGGAATCCGACAAATGTGCCACAGTGCCGTCCTATCGAGGATTTCTTCGGTCTTTTGAGCTCCATGGTATACAAGGATAATTGGAAGGCCAAGAACACCAAGCAACTTACCAACAGGATCAAAAGCTGCATCCGAAAAATCGATGTGGCTGCCGTCCAACGGTCATGTTCCAGCATAACGACTAAGCTGCGCCGCACGGCGGACCACGGACCATATGACAATATTCACTAAACTTAGTTTGAAGATTTAAGTTGACCCTTTTAATAAAATAAATCAGTTTGAACAAAACTTCACTGGTATTTTTTTCCTGACCCATTCTTTTCGTTCTCATTATTTAGTGGACACCCGTTACATAACAAGTTTCATTCCATTTCGTAGTGATTTGACCAAGAAACAGGATAAATACTTTGTCCGGATTTTGGTGTGAACGGCCTTTAAGATGAATCTAACTATTCTTTAATACAAATATAACGCTCCTATAAACCTTAATCCAAAACTCAAACTCCTTCTCCTCCGTGGTCTCAACACCGAACTCAACGCGCACATGATTTATCTTCCCGAATTGCCACCGCAACCCATTCGAAAGCTATTTCCCATTCTAATTAAAAGCTCTAATCCCGTCGAAAACGTGTAATTTACACCATCCGTGAAATTAATTAACACACGCCCAAAATCCAAATTGAACACAAATCGGCTAGTCTGATGTTGACATGTAATTCATCGAAAGAGGTCAACCCCAACTCGTTCACCAGTGCTAAATCCGACAAATTTATTCCATGTTCAACGCGATCTAATACACACCTGATACACAGCAGCCCAACACAAAGCCCGCCGGTCTACCATGAACCCTGTATATTATTAATTTCCTCCCGTCCACACGTACCTCCACATTTTTTTTCCTCCACACACATCGCAGTAGGCTCATCAGTTTGGAGGGATGTAATTTTCGCCCATTTCCTCCAGCAACCCACTGGACTAATTTGGCGGCGTGTGGGTAGTCGAAGGGGGTCTCACACCGGGATAAGGAGGAGCGGGCGAACAAACGAAATTCAATTTCGCTGCAAGCAAGCCACAAATAAATGCGAAAATCGAATTATTGCGGCCTTCCCATCCTCTCAACGCCACTCGATAATAACAATAATAACAAAAGCAACATCCGGTCGTACAAAAACACGTTTTCTGCTCACGATCACTGAATGGGAACTGTGCAGAGTTGGGGTCCTTTAACATATGTTGTGTTTGTTGAACCAAGTAGGCCTTGTGTGTCTGCTCGCTGGGTTGTTCAGGGTTGGGAGGAAAACAAGAGTTGTACTTAATATTCTAGTACGTGAGTTGTGGTTTATTTTTATGTTTGCAAGCAATGCCGGGAGAGTGTGGGGCCTTTTTCAACTTTGTTTCACTGGTAATTTTTGCTTGCTATATGATATAAAAGTGGTTTTTTTTTTCTTCATGAAAACATGCATTTAATTGATGTCAAAGTTTGAAAAATTGTTGTTCCTTCTTAAGCCCACCAGGATGGGCAGGGTGTTGGATCGCAACATAAATTATCATTAATTTTGGAAACTATTCCCATAAAACATGAATGCAAATGAATAAATCCCGTCTGTAGCGTGTTCGCAGGGATAGGATTCACCACCCTCCCGGATTCATGTGTTTGCTCATTTGCGCTGTGATTTACGACTGTTGTCGCTGTCCTTTTCGGTCGGATCGTACTACTATATAACGGCATCCGCTGCGAAGAGGAGGAATTTGGTTCAGTAATAAAATTCTCTTTATTTCATTACGGAGCAGTCAATCAATGTGATCAATTTGTAGTTTTACTCACCAGAGAGTTGGTGTCTTAATTACAATGACTCCCGTTTCCTTCCCGACGATGGACAGCACAGTGGGACATTGCTTTCTTACACTGCAAAGCAATAAACTCCTGCGACGTGGCACTCGAGGAGCGAAGAAGAAGCGAATGAATTAATTGAGTGCCTTCGAGAAGGACGTCAGAGAGTGAAGTAATTTGTCTTCACCACCTCGCCCCACTCACTTCGTCCGTTCGTGGTTTTCCGTACCGATTATTCGTATCACAGCAGGCGCATAGCCCTTCCGACTGACGTTGATGTCGTTATTCCTGGGTTGCTGGGTTGCAGCAAGAAAAATTGAATCAATGCGAGCGGCTTCTAAAAATCGATTCGAGTTTCAACTTCAACTGAATGTTTGCACATGCTTGAATTGTGGTACAACCAGGAATGCAATTTCGCTTTCGTTTGTTCGCCATCTGCGACAGAAGGAAAACGTTTTTCCGTTTGCGCTCGGGTAAACACACTCTCCGGGAACATTTTAATTAATTATTTCACTATCATTTAATTCCAGACGATGCGAAATGCTATTCAATTTCATTCTAGCAGTTCTGCCAATTACGAACGAAAAGAAAATGTTGCTTCTGTTCAACAAATTTTCACCTGAAAGATAAATTTGACCAATTTTCAGAAGACAGGATTTTTTTCCAATTTAAATTTCGACATTTAGGAGCGACATAAACACAATTGAACCCAACAAGCGACCAAATGTTGTTTCAGTGAAGCGGGAGGTGTACTAGTAGACATTCAGAAATGCTACAGACATCGCTACGAAAAATAACACAATACAGTCAACATAATTTCCCTTACAGAAAAGAACAAACGGCCGAAAGAAAAACAGAAAATTGAAAATTCATAGAATGGAAATTTTTCCATTCCTACAACGACGGTTGTGAATTGGATTTTCACAGTTGTGGCACGCTCAACTATTTGTTTCCAGCGACAAAGCGATTGCGGCAACACTGTCAGACATGGCTTCTTGATGTCAATGAGAGCTGTGAAAATTAGTTTCTCACGAATAATTGCGAAAATTTGTTTTTTGTAATGGTCATTTACTGCCGTTCTCCACTCAAATTGTTTTTTTTTCTGTCGTACTTGAAAATGTCATTTGAACCTTTGTTAATTATAAATGACTTAATATAATTGTGCTGTTTCTAAACATTTGAAAAACAGTATGATGTCGATACTTCTTATACTTTTTTTTATATGTCTTTTTCCAGTGGCGTTGCCCTCTTATCTTCATTTTAGTTTTTATTTTCTCAGACCAAGATGACCTTTTTTTTTTGAAGAAACTACAACAAGCCATCTTGAGGACATAACGAGCGGCAAAAAATGAATTCCTTCAAAGAAGCCAGTGGACATAAAACCATAAAGCAACTACGGTGGTAATCTTCAGTATAACGATTGCCGTTTATTCCGAGCGAAGGGCTCTTAATCGTTTTCAACAGAAAATAGACAGCATTCTGAGAATAATTACTAAACAGTAATTAATTTTTATTTTTAAAGTCATGCATAGGACAATGGGAGGGACCATCAGGGCACCCAAGTGAACCGATTTGGTTGGCGTACGTTGGACCGCCTTCTTCCTAGCTTCAACATTTCGTGAAATAAGCGTGGGATCTTGGACCGCATTGTGTTTATTCTGTCAAACGAGGGCTCGAAGGATTTAATAGCTGATTGCTATGAACTTGCTTCCGAATGAATATTCTCTTCCCTTTTCCCGCGGATTACACGTTTATGTCTCTACTTACGAACCCGGTCATTTCTCATTTTTTTTTTTGGCCCTCTACAACGTTACCAAATAACAATTGACATCTCCATCAAATCGATTTTCAAATTATTCCAGGGCTATATACAGGACTAAGGTGTGGCCCAATAAGTATTGCAACAAACATATTTGATTCTTACAGCGACCCTAGTGGTCGGATTTGTAAACTATGACATCTTATGTATTCCCTAAAACAATAGCAACATCTGATGTTTTTTTCGCGGTGCAGTTCGAACGTGTTTCAGAGATATACAAATTGAAAGAAGAAAGAAGAAAAATAAATTTGCGCAATCATTTGGAAGACCCGTCGTGGTTTGGGTCAAAACTTGCTAAGGTGTTGAGTTTTCCCCGAAATACCGTGTGGCGTGTTTTGAAAAAGTACAGAGAAACTTTGTCAACGGATCGCAAGCCTCAAAGCAAGCGTCGAGCGGGTACTGTCAACCGTCAACTGCGGAACAAAGTCATCAAGAACATTAAGGCAAACCGCAACATCTCAGACCGCGATTTGGCAAAAACGTTTCGCGCCGCACGCAGCACCGTGCGACGGATTCGTCTCCGAGAAGGCTTCAAGTCATTCCGTGCCTGTAGACAACCAACTAGGGATCAAAAGCAGAACAATGTGGCCAGAAACCGTGTCAGAAAACTGTATGATCAGGTGTTGACAAAATTCAATGGCTGTCTCCTCATGGATGATAAAACCTACGTAAAGGCCGATTTCAAACAACTACCGGGCAAAATTTTTACTTGGCTACGGCTCGGGGATATGTTCCAACCAAATTCAAGTTTGTGTTTGCAGATAAATTTGCACGTAAATATTAGGTGCGCAACTAAGTTCTCGCTGTTTTTTTTGTGAAAAAGGAACTTTATTTTGAAAACAAAGGTTACAAACGAATTATTCAAAGTATTGCCCATCACTAGCTACGACTTTTTCCCATCTTTCTGGTAGAACGTGAATACCATTTCGATAGAACTGTTCGTCTTTTGATGCTATCCAAGAATCAAGCCATTTTGAGATGTCATCATATGAGTGGAATTGCTGACCAGTGAGACCATGTGCCATCGAACGGAACAAGTAATAATCGGACGGTGCAATATCAGGAGAATATGGCGGGTGGGGTAGGACTTCCCATTTGAGCGTTTCCAAGTAGGTTTTCACGGGTTTCGCAACGTGAGGTCGAGCGTTGTCATGCTGAAGAATCACTTTTTCGTGTCTGTGATCGTATTGTGGCCGTTTTTCGTGCAGTGCTTGGCTCAATCGCATCAATTGAGTTCGATACCGTTCCCCGGTAATGGTTTCGTTTGGTTTCAACAGCTCATAATAAATAACACCAACTTGGTCCCACCAAATACACAGCATAACCTTCGCAGCGTGAATATTCGGCCTAGGCGACGATGTTGAAGCATGCCCGGGCAGTCCCCATGAATGTTTCCGTTTTGGGTTACTGTAATGAATCCATTTTTCGTCACCCGTCACAATGCGATGTAGAAAACTCTTCCTTTTTTGCCGCTGGAGCAGTTGTTCACAGACGAAAAAACGACGCTCAACATCTCTTGGCTTCAAATCGTAAGGAACCCAAGTTCCTTGCTTTTGAATCATTCCCAACGCATGCAATCGCTTAGAAACGGCTTGTCGGGAAACTCCTAATCCTGAACCAAGCTCTTCTTGAGTTTGACACGGATCCTCATCGAGCAATGCCTCCAATTCAGAGTCTTCGCAGTTTTTTGGCCTTCCTTCACGCGGACGATCATCAACACTGAAATCAGCGTTTTTGAAGCGACGAAACCAATCACGACACGTTGTTTCACTCAGAGCTGCATCTCCGTAAACTTTTTGGAGCTCTCGATGTGCTTCAGCCGCCGTTTTCTTCGAATGAAAAAAGAAAATCAACACTTCCCGCAAATGACGATTATTTGGCACGAAATCAGACATCTTCAAACAACCAAAATATATAACACTAAACCAAAATCACTGATTTGGCAAAGCGGTTTGTTTACCATATGTCTGAGCTTGGTTTATGACGCTTGAGATGTACAACATTCGACCAGCGCATACTACTGGCGCCATCTATTGCTAAACAGCGGGAACTTAGTTGCGCACCTATTACATGATTTGGCAAGGCATCTGTAGATGCGTTAGGAAGACCAGGGTTTTCATCACTGATAAGACATTTAATTCAGAGTTGTACAGAACGGAATGTCTCCAAAAGCGAATATTGCCATTCATCAGATCCCACAATGAACCTGTCAGGTTTTGGCCAGATTTTGCAAGCTGTCATTACAGTAAAACAGTGGTACAGCGGTATGAAACCAACGGGATTCAGTTTATGCCGAAAGAACTCAACCCACCAAACTGTCCCCAGCTCAGACCGATAAAGAGATTTTGGGCTATTATCAAGAGGAAGCTGAAAGTGAATGGCAGTGTCGTCAAAAGCATCAATAAATTGAGAATCAAGTGGAATAAGGTTGCCAAAACGATGGATGAGAATAATGTGCGCCGGTTGATGAAACGTGTTCCGGGAAAAGTCCGCAAATTTCTGCGAAATCGAGATGATTAATTTTTTTTTTTTTTTGTATTTTCCCTCTAAAATTCACATAAAGTCGAAAATTTTAATTAAAACAGAATACAATTTTGTAATGTATTTCCGATATATGTGCAATAGTCTATGTTCCAATTCTAACTGGGCCTCACCTTATGTTTAATCAACATCGTTCTTCGCATAGCTGTCCCGTGTTTTCTTGTGATGAGCTACATTTCTTGTTATTGAACAGTCTATCTCTACGTTTTTTTTTTTAGAATATGCGTTGACTATCTTGATGGATTTTAAGCAAACGAATTCGTCACGTACATCTATCATTGGGTCGTTAAGGTTAAGATTGTCATCATCGCAATATTTTTTTTTTTTTTTGAAAACCACATTATTTAGTAGGCACAATAGCAATTACAACATAACGGCACCGAGTAGCGGAAACTTATATAATAATTACGAAAAATTAAAAAGTAGATTAAACTAAGTCAAAACAGTTTCAATTACAATAGCATTGTCATCAAAGTTCAGTCTCTTTTTATAATAATTTTGGCTTTGTTTATGAAGCTTTTAATGATAGTCAAAATATTGGTGTTTTTAGTGCTAAGAATGTCTCTAATACAAGTTGAGGTCTTGATTCCTTGTTTTTGTAATTCGTCCGTCATTGTTCTGCGATGGTCATCATATCGTCGGCAGTGTCACAAAACATGGTCGAAGTCTTCATATCCGTTTCCACACTCGCAATCGTTTGTCTGAGTCTTGCCTATTCGATACAGATGAGAAGAGAGGCTATTAATCTACTTGTAATTTTAATTAACTTTCAGTTAATGCTGACTAAACCAAGGTATGACATTACCTTTAGGTAAGATTTAATGGCGAAACCTGCCCAGATCATCTGCTGTCCGTTTTTGTTGCCATTTGTTTTGTATGTAACTTTTGATCAGAGTGTAAGAATTCTTCGCTTTGGATGTGACGATCGTAGGAATCTCCTATTAGTGCTCCATTTTTTGCGAGATCGTCTGCGGACTCGTTGCCATCTATCCCACAATGAGCCGGGACCCACAAAAACTTAACTATGTACCCCTTAGCGTAAAGCGTCCTTAGAGTATGTTGGATCTGTAAGACAATTCTGTTTGAATGCTTGTTGACAAAACTTGAAGAAAGCGCTTTTAGGGTACTCATACTGTCTGTGCAGATTATGTAGTATCCTAGTGGCAGATCGTCAATTATTTTACACGCTTTGCCAAATTGCCAGAGCTTTTGCACAAAATATTGATGCTAGAGGTGCAAGTCTAAAACTGAGCCAAACCCAACTGTTTCAAGAGATTTCGATCCGTCTGTGAAAAATAAATTTTCTTGTGAAGCGTCTTCTGTCTTGCTTCGAAATACGTTATTTGCCAGTTGTTTACGTGAGCTATCTGTAACATTTTGGAGTTCTTCGTGCAATGATAGATCAATTTGAGGAACAAATAGAAGGTCTTCAATTTCAAAGTCGATAGAGTATGAGTATGTACTTGTATGAGCCTTAAGTTCAGTGAGAACATTGTACAACGAAACGAGATAGTGATCAGATTTCAGATGTTTTAAAACGGAAAGGTCTCTATTAATCTGATGATCTATAGTGATTCAATCGTTAATTCAACTCTTCGTATCTCAGCTTTAAGGGTTTAATGCCCGCCATAACTTTCAAGGAGGAAGTGTGGATGAACATCATACTTCCTAAACAGATCCTAATAGCTCGGTATTGGATCCTCTCCAGTTTGAGCAAATGCGTTTTAGCAGCACTACAGAATGTTATACTTTCATATTCCATTGCAGAGAGAATGGTTGTCTTATTTAACGTGATCGGAAGGATGTGCTCCCCACCAAGTCCTACAAATCGTTTTTAAAAAGTTTGTCCTTTTTTGACACTTCCTAACAATGTCTCTAATCTGACCACCCCATAAACACTTTCGATCATACCAAATCCCCAGGTACTTGTGTGTTTCTACTGATTATAACTCATTGTTGTCCATCATTATTGTCATTTTGGGTGTCTCATGTTTTCTAGAAAATATAATTACTTCGGTTTTGCTGCTAAAGAAGGTTAGCCCATTTGAGATTAACCATGATTCGAGATTCTGAATTGAATATTGGATGTGAGTTCTAGCAATCTCGGCATCCTTTTCAGATATCGCACCGTAAGCAAACTGTATGAGTTCACAATCATCCGGAATGCAAGAATCAATATCTTTGACGTATATATTGTACAGAAGAGGAGACAGGCATGATCCTTGCGGAACGCCTAGATTCTCTGGGATGTCCGTTAATGGTAATGTGCAAATTCTTTATGTTCAACAATGTGAACAAGAAGTTGCTGATTTGAAGGGGAAAACCCTGAAGCTATAAGTTTTTGGTACAAAAGATCAATACGAATGGAGTCGAAGGCCCCTGAAATTAGCATGAGCATGAGTTAAAAAAAAGTATCGACAGTGTGATAAATGCACATGATTGCACTCGATCAAAGAAGGCTGAAACGAACAATAATTGAAGCATGTTGTCTTTTTTTCGTTTGAGCATGAGCATGATTGACCGCCCACGGATGCAATTCCGTTATTGCCAGATCAGCTGTATTTACACAAAGAACCAACTGATGATGTTTGGGAATAACAAACATCTTCAATGTGTAAAAACTGGTGACCCATTATGAACCAGTACCGGCGCCGGCCGTGCCCGAATGCTGGTCAAGTAGGGAATGGGAAGGAACGTGTTGACATGATACTTGCTTTGGAGGAAGCCGAGAAATCCTCTGCACTTCCACGAGAAATTACTGGGATGTTGGATAGTTGGGGAAAAGTTAGCAGAAGGGGTCGTTTTGGTTAACGATACGCTGAAAGTATGTAGCATTTTCCGCAAAAAGCAATGGGCCGCTCCAAAGTGACTGAAAAGAGACAAGCTTAACGAAAAACAAAACAAAACAAAGATATTGTCTTCAAAATTTGGTAGAAATAAATTATTTGTTGCTTTGCAAACCAGCTCTCCTCGATGTCCTAGATGGTCAAGTCCTGCTGGACCCGCAGCTGCTGCAGTCGGCACTCATCCACATCAAGCCGGCCTTCGCCGACGTGTCGCAAACCTTTCGTTAGTGACATGATATCTGCGTCTAATACGCTCTTCTTGCACCGATTAATTTACAAACTAAGCCTGCCCACCGAATCAAAATTCACTTTGGCACGGTATTGGTATTTTTCTCTAAAAGCTAGTTCTAGATATTGGCACTTTATTTCTGCTCAGATTTTCCGTCGTCAATATTCTTCCTCAAACGTAGCAATCGCCAGCTCAGGTTCGATGCAAGCAGCAGCAGCCATTTATGCCGTTCGTTTCGAACGACCAGACAGCAGACCCAAGAAAAAAGCGTCTTCTTCGCTCAAAAGCAGAGCCTACTCTTTCTGGAGTCGAAGGCCCCTGAAATATCCAAAAAGACCGCTGTTAGATTTTCTTTTTTGGCGAATGCTACTTGAATAGGAGTAGGTAAAACTTTGCTAAACAGTCACGTGTGCCTCGTCCACTTCTGAAACCGTATTGTGTAGCAGAAAGAATGTTATGCCGTTCTGCCCAGTGTTCCATACGAACTAGTAACATTTTTTCAAAGATTTTTCTGTCGCAAACTAAGAGTGAAATCGGTCGATAAGAGTTATAATCTGTAGTATTTTACCCTGGTTTCAAAACTGGCAGCACTTAAACTTCATACCACGTTTGAGGACGGGTGTTCAATTTAAAAAAAAAGTCATTGTACAGCTGCAGAAAAAGCTGTTTTGCGTTAAGCGGCAATTTTTTTATTAAAGCAAACTTAATACCATCAATTCCGGGAGCATTATTCCCAGCTAAACATAGTACAGATTCTGATCCCTCAAGGCTAAAATCTTTTAGTAAATCACTACTATTATCAAGTGCGTCAACGGTGATAATCGCGGGTTTCTCATTGGCAACAATCGGGGGGGCAAATTTTTGTACTAAACTGTTCTATCCATTCTTCAGAATAACTGTTTAAGTTTTCCCTAGGAGTATAGCAGTAACAGTATCCTTATCAAATGCTTCTACCAATTGTTTCCAATACCCACGTTTCTTAGTCTTGAATAACCTTTTGGATACCGCCTCTACTTTTTTATAATTAAGAAAATTTACAGACCTTCCTGAAGATCTAAATTGTTTAAATGCATTTGAACGTTTCGGCGACATTTTAGAACATTCCCAATCGCACCACACTGTAGGATTTTTCCGAACACTGCCGTTAATAGGGATGGGCTTAGTTTGGCTTTCGATTGCAGTTTGTTTGATAGAATCGATCAGAACTTTGTGTAACACTAAAAGGTCTTCACTCTTCAGCATTACAAAAGCCAGAAACGAGCATACTCAACTTTTGCCTATATCTATCCCAATCGATGTGCTTGGTAAGACCATAGTTCCCAGTGGAGGTTGATAATGTTTCGGTAGATTGAATTGGAACCGTTATTAGAAGGTGGATCCTCCATAACTTTCCAAGAGCAATTCAAGGCTAATTTTGACGAACATAGAGACAAATCTAATCTGCTGCATTGTTGATCGGGGCACGCTATTCTAGTTATCTCACCGGCATTTAAAATCACAAGATCGAACTGCTAGGGTTTTCTCTGGTTGGATATGCTCTGAGTGGGCCTAGGCGAGGTCGATGGATCAAAAGAAAGAATGTGTTTGGGAGCCTGGTTTTGTGGAGATGGATTGCCTGCTGTTATCTTTACAATTGCGGTCTTTTTTTTTCATTTTGGGAGGACATAGTTGCAGCTGCAGTTCCCATTCTCATTGGGATCTTCGTTCGGGAGGTCTGCGAGTGGAGAGAACGCATTTTCGAGGGCAAAGGGTAAATGCACCCTTCTTTTTGGGGAAATGCTCCTTAAACTTTGGAAAAATGCTCCTCAGATGCGTTTGCCCGGTATAATGCAAACGGAGGTATTAACCTTCTGGTTAGCACTTGCCGGGTGTTTTGAAAAGTCTTCAGTTTCTTAAAGATTGTATAGTTTTGACGGGTTTTAAGTTTCTGAAATTAAAACGTCAAAACAAAATTAAGACTCTTCACAATGAAATTAAGACTCGTCAAAATGAAATTTAAACCCGTCAAAACTACCTCGAAGATTGCGGAGCGAAGCTCCGCTATAAGGAGTGTATCGAAAAGTAGTTATAAAAATTCGATGCGTTATTACGCATAAACTACTGTATATATTTTTAGCGTGTAAGCACCATTTGCTTTGTTTACATGTCAAAAATGATTATTCGGTTCATTCATTTCCGTTGATAAAGTTGTATTCAAAATGTCGCGAATTGAATTTGAGACTAAAAAGAAAATTCTGCACACTTGGTGCACCGAAAAGGGTGTTACTTACAACCAGATTGCGAAAAGAGTAAATGTTCACCCGGCAAGTGTAAAACGCATCATCGAAAAGTTTGGTAAGGAGTGCTCCCTCAAGGATTTACCAAGAAGTGGCCGGAAACCCGGCTCCAGCAACCCCGATTTGGACCAAAAAGTTGTGGATTATATTCAACGGAACAAATCTGCCTCTACTCGCGATCTAGCCAAGAAGTTCAGGACCAGCATCGGAATGATTCAACTAATCAAGCGCAGGAATGACTTAAAGACGTATAAAAAGCAGAAAGTGCCCAAACAAACTCCGGAACAAAAGTCTCGTGCCAAAACCAGGGCTCGAAAGCTGTACAGCTGCATTTTGGACAATGTCGACCAGTGCATTTTGATGGATGACGAAACATACGTTAAAGAAGATTCAAGAACGCTACCGGGGCCGCAGTTTTATACTAAATCTGTTGGGGAACGTGTGCCAACCGCAGATACGACTGTTGCGATGGAGAAATTCGGTCAGAAGGTGCTCATTTGGCAAGCTATTTGCACATGTGGCTTGCGTTCTTCAATTTTCTATACAAAAGGAACTATAAATGCTGAGATTTATCAAAAGGAATGTTTGAAGAACAGGTTGCTACCATTGTATAGAAAGCACCAGTCCCCTCCTCTCTTCTGGCCAGATTTGGCATCGGCACATTACGCCAAATCCACTCTACAGTGGCTGACGGAGAATAACATCAAGTTCGTAGAAAAAGACATCAACCCACCAAACTGTCCCCAGTTGCGACCGATCGAACGCTATTGGGCAATAGTCAAGCGTATATTTAAGAAGGATGGTACAGTGTCCCAAAACATGACCGATTTTAAGAAAAATTGGGCAGCGGCATCTAGGAAGTGCACAAAGGTCACTGTGCAGAATTTGATGGCAGGTGTCAAATCAAAGGTACGGGCATTCTACAGAAATGAACATGATGACTAGTTTTTCCGTTTGGATCTTTTGTAAACATGTTAAGCTATAATAAACTGAAATAGTATGTTAATTTTAACCATGTTTTCATGCCTATTTTATTATTTGGAAGTTTATAACTACTTTTCGATACACTCCTTACAATCTTGAAGAAACTTAAGACCCGTCAAAACAACCGGCAAGCGCTAACCAGAAGTTAAATACCTCCGATTGCATTATACCGGGCAAACGCATCTAAGGAGCATTTTTCCAAAGTTTAAGGAGCATTTCCCCAAAAAGAAGGGTGCATTTACCCTGCTGCCGTTTTCGAGAGCCACCGTTTCTTCATCAGCGCTTGAAAGCAACTCAGCGAATGGGAGTCTGGACTTCTCGGGAATCTCAGCGCACTTGCCGCATCGTGCCTTATTATCGCACATCTTGGCTGAGTGGCCGTACCGTTTACAGTTTGAGTAAACCAAGACTTTCGGGACGTCTAGGCGGACCGGGATCAACGCTTGATTGATTTTGAGGTAGGTTATGCGAAATGAGTGGCTTGGATCATAAACGATATTCTCTCCTTCTTTGCGAGAGGCGACCAGTTGAACAACGGCCAGAATATTCATCGAGGGAGCATTTGGGTTTCGGACCTCCTCACTCGGAATGTATACTCTGTACTGCTTGAAGAGGTTGTTCTTCACGATCGCATTAGCATCGTTACGATCTGATACCACTACGGTACTTATCCTGATAAAAGATCGTCCAACGGAGAAAACGACTATTTTTCAAACACGACCATTCGCGACAGCATCTAAACGTGGAATGACCACTGCAATATGTTTGGAATATTTCCTGATTCTCATTTATCTTCTGATCAACAGTTGAAGAATCAAATCAAACAGCAGTTGCGTAAGGCACCCAAAATTGAGGATCTGACACCAGCCAAACGAAGATCTGTGTGAGAAATCGCAAAAGTTCTAGAAAAAAAAACGATTACACGTTCTTTAAGTACTTTGATGTCTTTCAGTGAGTTTGTGTTTAAGAACAGATCTATCATTTGGCCAAAAGGACGCCTTCTCATAAGATAGAGGAACACATGCCCCTGAAAAGTTGTACATAATTTAATTTCAAGCCAATTCGCTAAACAATCTAGAATCCTTTCTCTACGTGGGTTCGTTTTTTGATGATTTATTGAAATTTAATTAGGGTGGGTATGAAATAACAGTTTTTTTTGGACATAAAATTAAGTAACTTCATGTCTTTCTGAAAACTGTATTCAGTTTACTCTTTTAGAATATTGAATAGTGCGTATTTTTGTGGTAACAAAAATCGCTAGCTGTTATGTGCAAAAAAAATTAGAGGTTCATCGGGTTATTACTTCGGGGAGGAGCTATTTTGCTTTGAGCACCCACTGTATATAACTACATAGGACTTCTAACCTGCCGTTGGTCATTGCGCCATCTATCCTGGAGCTCTAGGACAATCTGGGAGTTCTCTGCGCTTACAACGTTCCAGATGTTCCGATCTTGGCACATCCTCTTTACAATATTATCCGGAGTTGTGTCCCAACCGTTCACAGCCATCATGCCGTTTCTCGCTCCGTTGAAGCGAAGATATGCAAAGAAGACATTTTCGGCGGATTCATCTGCGTCGGCGTACCCGGGACACGCGGGGGATTTGGAACCGGTACTTCCGCAGGTATTGTCTAAAGCAACCATGGCCTGACAGGATCTGCGTCAAATGGAAGTTAACTTCACCGTGTCACCGACCAAGCCATCCTGATACTTCCGAGATCAGTCGGTGGGTCCACCCATCTTTTGTGGAGTGGATCCATTCACGCTGCCATGCGACCATAGATGTAGATCTATCGTGTGTCTCTTGTGCCACGTTGGTCGAAGCACTCTACCTCCTCTCTTATGGTGATGTCATAAGAAGCATGCGTCGCGTGAAACGGTGCAAAACGCGCTGGCCACTCTCAGGCACATGGGCCTGTGCCTACTATCCCTCTAACCTAGGTAGCTGTTAGTACTTATCGCAGTGACCCACGCCGGCCCGCCATACCTGAGTGTACAATGGGTAGGATATAAAACTCGAGAGAAAAAAAGTAATAGAATATATTGAATCAATTGTAGAAACTGAATGCTATCATCAACTTCACGTCGATATGTAGCAACATCAGCAAGGACCTGAAACATAGTCTTCGGAAGATACGTAGGTCCGTGCAGGCTGTGTGTAGAGAGCAGGATGAGCTGCAAGCCAAGCTTCTAGCCAACCGCAAGCCAGGGAAATGACCAGGTTAGTCGCTGCGGAGAGGGCTAAAGAGCAAAGGCCTAAAGGCCAAAGTTGGAGGCCCTTGGCCTTTGTGTGCTTCCGTCTCCGTGGAAGGTCCCACCCCATCTACCGTCCAAGCGAGCGAGGCAAACCCCCGAAGAAGTGTCATCCGGCGCTTCCAAGAAGTGCATGGTGGCCAAGAGCCCTGTCGGCCCAAAGGCATAGGCAAACGTGGCGTCGGGGTCGGAGGGACCATCCTCTCGACCGAAAACGGCCGGTCGGAAAGATAGTGCCCCAGCGCCAAGGCCAGCGCTAAACTCAGCTCGAGTGAGAACAGAGTCTCAAGCGCCGAAGGTGGCCAAAGTGTCATCATGCCGTTTCTCGCTATTTTTTTTACTAATATGCTATTTATTTATTAAAATAAAAAATTATTTGAAGATAAATTCATAAATACAAAGCGGGAAAAGAACTTTTTCATTTGGTACGTTGTCATACTTTCCGTTTATTCGATATTAGACCATAAACAATGAGTTTTGAGTGTTGACAACATAAGTTCTTCGATGAAATGAACTTTTTCGCTTAAATATACACCAGTCAAAAAAAAAGTCTACCCGCAGATTTAACGAACCAAAAACTGAATGCAACAGTTCGAATTTGTCAAAGAGCGATATCGGCAGAAAATAAAAACTTCCACCGGAAAAAAAAAACAGAAAACAGCCAAACTTCGTGATAAATTACTCTCCCCGTGATAAATTGTTCGTCATAATTTGCAATGGATGATAAATTCATTCCCCTCTGTGACCTCGTCAGAATTTTGTTGCCTCAATTTTCGGAACAAAGTAGGCACAGCCAGCGGCTTCCGCATTGTAGAATTCATCCCCTTTTGTGCTGCTGCCCGCAGTTCAGCCTAGCGGGATCAAGTCAGCCATGGCAGCCGGTTCCGAATATTGCCCCCGAAAAAAAAAAAAATGAGTGAATGAGTGAGTGAGCAAGCGAAAAAAAAAGTCAAACTCCAATGATTTGCAGATTTTCAGTTCGGCACGGGAAGTGCTCTGAAAACGCCTAGCAATGGGTGACAATGCTTTTACTGTTAGCCGGAATCGTCGGAAGGGAGAAGGGGAGAACAAAAATTGTCATTAAAGTTCGAGATTTGCACAAGTTTTTATCGTCACCATTTTTATTACTTTTTGGTTACACCCTGAGTGAAAGTTTTTTAATAAATAACCTGTTTTTTGCGTTGATTTTAATGTATGTCTTTATTCTCTGCTTTTCAGGAATTGCTCCAACAATTTCAATGGTAGGTATTGGATGGTTTTGATAACGGTTCGAGTAAGATGCCGAAAACGGTCAATACGAAAGCCTGCTTCGATTGATTCTATTGAGAACCCTTGACGAGGAATACCTAATCAGCTAATTTTGCATGATGTGCAACACGATAATGACCATATCAACCGTACTGTCTAATTGCCCGGAAGCTGCAACCCAATTTCCAGGCAAGAGTGACCCCAAATTGGCCTGTCTCGGCCATTATAATCTGATCTGCAAATCAGTAGCACTGCAAATCTAATTACGACTCGAGTCAAAGACCGATTATCGTCAACCGTTCATTGTCCGCGTTGGGTATAATACGTGCTGAGCTAATAATAATCGCCCACACCCTCGTGTCATCTCCAACTAGCTCCGGGGGTCATAAATCCCGTATCAAGAACCGTGGAGGGAGGAACCTCAAGCAGTTGTTCTAGGCACCACCCACGCATTGATAATCCTTCCTCGGAGAAACCATAATCGGCAAAACCAAAGCCATGGCCGACATTTCCTCGCGTCCTACGGGTGTTCTATTCAATCCGAAACGTACCTATATGAGGGCATGTTGGATACGACTTGTGGTCGAAGAAGAAATCCATGCAAAACATGAAATTCCCTCCTACCTCGACAACCGCCGCCTTCTTGATTGGTCTCGACGACTGTTATTGTTGGGGGTGTTTTGCTAGATTGCTTGGATTAAATGGAATAAGCACTCGGAAAACACACTATAAAGCCAATTTAATGAACAAATTGGTGTCAGCTTGTATTTGTAATCAAATTTTCCCCCCTTTTTCCCATATGAGGCCCACCGTCTGCTACCGGTAGGGACCGATTTTGGAGACGGAATCTGATCCAACCTCGCTCCAGTAAGGAAGGTGAGGGACATTTTTGGTCCATTGCGGATAATCATAACGGTAAATATTAACATTTGATTGCTTCTGTAGGCCGTCGTCGTCGTCGTCGTCGTCGTCGTTGGGAATCAAATTTGCATATTTTTGTTGTTATGCTTGTTTGTGCAAGCCTGGAAATGGATTTCCTACTCAATCCCATTGGCCGCAGCGACACAGACATAGGTCGGTTATCATCATAATAAAAAGTCTGACCCGGTCCAGATTATACGGAGATTCGAATCATATTCAAATAAGGTGTAGCCAATCCGACTCGAACCAGAATCGACCAAGCACCGAGAGGGATCAAATAATATATGCGATTCCAATTATGGGCTGTTCCCTCTATACCTAGGTCCCGGTTTCCTGCTATATCCGATGCACTCACCCCAAGCCAATGCAATTTAAAATCAATCGATTTAATTGCTATGCAATCATTTTCATTTTGTTGACGATCGAATTATGCTGCACTCAGAAGAGATGATACCTTATAGCGTTGCTACGATTGCGGTGGTTTGATGCATCGCATAATAATGCACTCTCATGCAACGGACGGTTTTGGTCACTGCAAATTTACTCACCATTTAGATTTTCCGGGCTGCCCTCCGCTTCCGCCTGTGAATCGGGCTCAGTATTGAATTGATCAATAAATCAACGATTTGATGGCGACTGACCCTTGTGGCTAATTAAAGTGACGGTTTCAGTCGAATGAATTTCGATCATAGCAACCAAACGAAAAAAAGACAACATGCTTCAATAATTGTTCGTTTCAGCCTGCTTTGATCGAGTGCAATCATGTGGATTTGTCACACTGTCGATACTGTTTTTTTTTTATCTTAACGACAGGCATCAATAACATTTGCCAATATTCCTCAGCCCGGACAGATAACCTTCCGCCAGATTATCATCCTTTATCCCGCAAGTTCATAAGTACCCATTTAATCATCTCTCGGTTGGGTTTGATTGATGGAAGTTTTTTCCAACGGGGAGGATGCAGAAGCAAGATTTCCCGCTGACTCGTGTCCGGAAACACAATGCGAGAGAGAATAGTGTTCCCCCGTCGGTGGGTAATCATCATCGATATAGGGAAAAGTAAGCACGGAACATAACCTCTCCGTTCCATGGCACAGACAATGAGCGTCCGAGACCGTTGTGGAAAGATGATGGAACTGACGGCCATGATGGATAAAAGTCGAAGTCGAAGGGGACCCGGAATCAATATCAATTTTCCTCTCGATAAAAATGCTCCGACGAACCAATCTCGGAAGGTTAAACTGGAAGAAATTCATTTCTTCCGCTCATAGCTTGTGGCAGGAGAGCGATGTTGTTTGGGTTTATGCACTTGGAGCACAAGAGAGTCAGAATCGCTTGATAATAAGAAGACGACCAGGATGGTGATTCTTTTCGATATGAAATCCGAAATGAAAGTGTAAATCTATTCAATCGTTTAGCTTTCATCAATGTTTTAACTTTTCATATAATCATTTGCATCAGTTGCTTTGATTCTGAGCTATTTATAAATTTTCAAATTAATAAAAAAAAGGAACAAAACAACTTTTTTCCAGTTAATTTTTCTGCTATGAACTACGAATGGACGTGTGTTTTTGGTGTCAATAACGTTTCCATTAAAAAAAAATGGACTTTTTTTCGGATAGTGATAAAAAAAGAGCTAAGACAGATAATCGCTTTTGATAAATTTCCCATGGAAGGTAAGCTTAAGCTTTAGGAAGGTTGAGCTTACTTGCAAAAAAATTCTACGCCCTTGCAAGCTGCCTTCCGGCAGTTAACCGGAACATTCGTCATGGCGGACCAAAACATGCGTGTAAGCATGTTTTTGAGTTCTTTCTTCTTTTTATTTATCAATTACTCCTCAGTTTTCGCGACAACATTGTTGGAGTAGATCTTACGCTTCGGGTTAGCCCAGAAATTCTTGATGCAGCTGGGGAACGTTGGGTGGGTTCGCCAATTTGGGTACCACATCGATATTCAGCCGCTCCATCTCCTCCAACGATCGCTTCGAGTAGTGGGCCAACGCCAGATCCGGCCAGAACACCACGCCTTCACCCTTGTGGTATTTCTTGATGAACGACGCAATTTCCGGCAGGCATTTCGTACTATAAATTTCCCCGTTCACGGCCAGTCCGGAGCAAAAGAAGAGTGGCTTTGACATCCCCTTCTCGCTGATTGTCAGCCACAGCAGCACCTTCTTGGGGAACTTGGTGTGTGAAATGAACTTCACTTTGGAGATCACTTTCTTCGTGGGGGAGGTCAAATACGAAGTGCCCTGCGAGTCGTTGCAAAGCAGGGTGAGATAGGTTTCGTCGTCCATCACCACCGCCACGTCACGATTTGCCGGGAAAATCGAGTTGACCATCTTATTCAGCCGCTGCCGCTGCGTCATTGCCTGCAGCTTCGAAACCAGTGGACGCGGTACTTTTTCACTGTTTGGCCAGTTGAACCGACCTCCCAGCCAAGCACACGTAGCGATGTAGTCACTTTTCCCTCGGTCTTCCTTTTCAGTATCCTTTGGAGCTTCTTGTTGCTCAGGGTCGTCGGCCGTCCGGAACCGGGGTTTCTTTCGATGCTCTGATTGTTGTCTAACAGTGCCGGAACGGGCGTATCCGGCGTCCACAAAGTGCCGCACGATGTCCGTTTCCGACGCGGCGGGGTGCCGTTCCTTGAACGCGCACACTTCTGAACGGAGTTGCTTACTGTTTTTGCAATCACGGTTAGAGTTCGACTGATATTATTTTATTTAAATGGCATAACGTCACAATACTATAACATAGCCTAATACACAATATCCCACAATAATGCCCGATTCGTGGCTGCTCCTCTCCAATCCCTTAGGCACCTTGTACCCCCTAGGTCTTGCTCCACCTGGTCTGACCATCTTGCTCGTTGCGCCCCACGTCGTCTTGTACCAACCGGATTCCCGTCGAACACCATTTTTGCAAAACAGTTGCCCGGCATTCTCGCAACATGTCCTGCCCAGCGTATCCTTCCAGCTTTTGCCACCTTATCAATAATGGGTTCGCCGACGAGTAGCGCGAGCTCAGGGTTCATCCTTCGCCTCCATAGTCCATCCTCCTATACTCCACCAAAGATGGTTCTTAACACCCATCGCTCAAAAACTCCGAGAGGTCCTCTTCAAGCATTGTCCACGTCTCATGCCCGTAGAGAACAACCGGTCTTATTAGCGTTTTGTACAGGATGCACTTCGTACGGGAGCTAAGTCTGTTTGACCGTAGTTGCTTGTGGAGCCCATAGTAGGCACGACTTCCACTGATAATCCGCCTCCGGATCTCACGGCTGTTATCGTTGTCCGCAGTAACCAGTGAGCCGAGATAGACAAATTCATCGACTACCTCGAACTCATCGCCGTCGATCGTTACACTGCTGCCCAGTCGGGTCCTGTCGTGCTCGGTTCCGCCTGCCAGCATGTACTTCGTTTTGGACGTATTTATCTTCAACCCAATTTTCGCTGCTTCGCGCTTTAGTCTGGTGTACTTCTCTGCCACCGCCTCAAATGTTCTGCCGACAATATCCACGTCATCGGCAAAGCAGATAAATTGACCGGATCTGTTGAAAATCGTGCCTCGCATGTTAAACGCCGCTCGTCGCATAACACCTTCAAGAGCAATGTTGCAGAAGGCAAGAGAAACCATCACCTTGACGACCTTGAACCCGATTATCCACCTGATATCCTCACACAGCACTAGGTTCCATCCATCATAGCCTTGATAAGTCGGGTCAGCTTCCTCGAAAAGCTGTTCTCGTCCATGATCTTCCATATCGGTTAATTGTATCATATGCGGCTTTGAAGTCGATGAATAGATGATGCGTTGGGACTCTATATTCACGGCACGTTTGGAGTATCTGCCGCAAAGTGAAGATTTGGTCCGTTATAGATCGTCCTGAGCCGGCCTGATAACTTCCCACAAATCTATTTGCTAGTGGCGACAGTCGCTAGACGATGATTTGGGATAATATTTTATAGGCGGCATTAAGGATAGAGATCGCACAATAGTTTTCACAGTCCAGCTTGTCGCCTTTCTTATAGATTGGGCAGATAACCCCATCCTTCCACTCCTCCGGTAGCTGTTCGGTATCCCAAATCCTGACTATCAGTCGATGCAGGCAATTTGCCAACATGTCCGGGCCCATCTTGATAAGTTCTGCTCCGATTCCCTCCCTTCCAACCGATTTGTTGTTCTTCAGCTGCTTGATGGCATCCTTAACTTCACCTATCGTCGGGGGTGACACATCTCTGTCACTTACTGCATCGAGAGTTCGACTGATAGAGCTGTCAAATTTTGTCTGCTGACTCATGGGTTACTATGATTGATGCTGCATCCCAAGTAGCACACGAAACATCTTTTATATTCAACACTTAGTTTTCATGTTCCATTTTAGTAATTCTGCAGTAACAAAAAGCATATTTTGTTACAGCAGAGTATATTTCACGTACACGATATACTAGATATTTCATTTATGTTGCTCAAATGGTTTGTCAAGACCATTCAAAACAAACATTGGAGTTAGTCGAGACCTGTTTGTCTTTGTAAACTTGCAGCTAAGTAAATTTAATCATGACGTTGCATACTTAATATTTTCCAGTGTATGTGATGTTTATTATGAAAAATGTTATCCTCCAGTGCAACATAACAAATATGTTACTCTCTTGTTCCAATGAAGCGCTCTGATACGTAAGGTTTTCAGAATACGTTTTTGAGCCACATGTGCAACATAATGAAAACGCAGCAAAATTTCAATAAAAAATGTTACGTGCTGGCAACGTTTAATTGCACATTATCACAACAGTGATGACGATTGAAATATATCCAAATGATGCCATATCATATCATATATATCAAAAATGATGTCCTCCATTGCAACATAACAAAGGGTATGTACGACAATACGAGAATATAATATGCGTATACAAAATATATCTGTCATTACCACTGAGAAAAAAAATGTATTATTGTATTAATGTCCTACTAGTCCTGGAAACTCTGAAAACAGAAAACATCATTCCAAATATCAAAGATAAAATTTCAATAAAAGATATTACTTTATAAGAAATGTTGTAATATTTTTTCTTTATACTGTTCTAGTAACATTTCAATGATAGCAATTGAAGTGATCGAAGAGTCCGGTTTGATGATTTCTGATATAAATGGCTTTATGGTTTTATGATTAAAACCACTAAACATGAATATCCCAAAAAACATTGCCAAGACCATCCTGCTTTATTAAGTTTTATTAAGGTTTAATCAAAGCCACTAGAAATTAATTTGGTTTTATTGTGACACCAAGAGCTGCCAATAGGTTTCATATTTTAGTCAGGTTTATGAGAACCTACACAGCTTGCTTAAAACGATCTTAAAACCTCGTTTTCTCAAATTCCTTTTACTCAATGGTTTTATTTCGACTTCATGAACTCGTAAAATGCTGTATTGAAATGCCGTTTTAGGAATCATTGATATTATCTTATTATGGCCAGTTGAAAAAACATTTTAAAACCATTTTGCCTCCAGTAAATGTATTTAACGGCAAATTGAAATTGGAGGAAGCCACCAAATAACCAAATAGTTTTAAAGTAGTCATTGCGAAGAAAACTTGGCTTTATGGCAGAATTGTGATTTTTTTCAAATCGCCATATTGAAATATACGAAATAATTGAAATGTGGTAAAATTAATGCACCAAATTCCTAATGTAATGCAAATGAACTGTAGATTGAAGACCAATTTTTAAGATAACCTTATTGAATTCCATCAATTTTCAAGAAATTCATGATTAATTTTTCGAAAATATTTGTTTTAATGTTGTGTTTGTCGTTGTGAACTCGCATAATTTCCGAGGCGCATTAATTTATGGCTCTTATCTTGCCTTGGAGCATAATACGCTGTAAAAAAACACAATTTGTTTTGGATATTTTGCTATCAATAAAATTTCCCGCAAAACTTAACCTTTTTTTTCGATATTATCTACTGCTAAATGAATCAGAAAGCAAAGAATCGAACAAAGCAGAACAACAAAAACTAACCACGATACCACAGTTAAGTTGACTGCTGTGGTCATTTGGCTGCATGCTGGTTTTCATGGCAGCCAAAAGGTTTTATGAGGGTTCTCAAGTGGTCATAACATCTTTCACTAGAATATTTTCGAAATCTTTATGGTCTTATACAGGTTTTATTAACTTGTTTTCACAACCGTCTTTACAATGGGCCTAGAGGAGGTGTTGGTAGACAAAATAGTTTTGAATGTAGTTATATCAACAAAGCCGGTAGGAATGCTATACGGCTGGAATAAAACTAAAATTGTTACTTGGGATAATAGTTGAAATTCAGAAGTGCAACCTTAAAGCAAATGTCATGCTAAAATGCTGAAAAACAAATTAAGCCTTTGATGTGTGTCATGTTGCTCCACGCTCTTGAGATCAATGGTTTTGGAATGCAAAGATGATTCCAAAGCGTGCTGAAATTATTAATTGAAATGAGAATGGAAAATTATATGATATGATTTACAGGTCGCACCCCCTCACTTCGCTATTTTCAAAATGGCAACATTGCGCAGGCTAAAGATTTGAAAAATTTGAAGACTTTTGTCACATGAATACCGCTTGAACTTATTATTATGACGGAAAACTATCAGCTTATTATTGCGTATATACTTACTTCCATTGCTTTTTTGAGAGTTTTACCGGTCACTTTTGAATTATTGAAAATGAATTATCAATTTCTTATTGCTATTTTATGTTTTTCTAGTGCGAATTGTTATTTTTTCGTTGGCACAGTGTTGAATAATTTAGTGGCGATTTCACATATTTCTATTGCTATTTTTTCCATTTTTATTGATGTTTTATTACCCTGCCGTCAGAAAACTGCTACATCAACAGGAACAACCTGTGGAAGCAATCCGTTCACAAACTGACGCCAACCATCGAATTGCCGCTGACTTGAAAAGATGAATTTTTTGAGAATATCGAGCTACAACTAAACGATGTCAATGAAACCCTAAAAAAAATTAACAATAATAACATAGACATGTGCAGTGTAATCGAGACCAGCTGCAAACACAGTGTAGCAGAAATAAAACATGAAATCACGGCATTTTTTGAAGCACCTCCGACAGACACATCGACGGCAATCGAATTGGTAGCCAAATCGGCTGCGATCGCAGCAGTAGCAGAAATCATCACAACAACAACAACAACAACAACAACAACAACAACAACAACAACAACAACCACAACAACAGCAACAGCAGAAACTACTGAATCAACACCACAACTCAACTGTGAGGCAGCCCTTGAAGAAATTTTACATGAAATAAAATTTGTTTCTGGTGCTGTTTCCAGCCTACAATCTTGTACGAAAGCTAATGTCTCCCCACCAGAGAAGACACTGGAGGAGGAATTAGCTGAAAATTCCCCAGTCAACAGTGGAATTCAGCCGAAAACTGATCATTCGTCTCCGGGATGGCGATTTTTGGGCAACAAATGGCGCTGGATGAAGGACTGGTCAAAATATGACGAAAAACAAAAGACTCGAAAGCTCCAGGAAAAAGCTGCTGCTAAGCGCAGCAGAAAACGCAGAAAACATCAATAAATCAAACCAACAAACATCAACAGCAATACAAATCTAACAGCACCCAAATCTAAAAGCACCCAATAGAATGAACACACCCGTTCCAACGAATCGGACAAAAAATTACTGGCCACAGCAAAAGTACAATTTGCCGGCCCACCATCATCAACCGACCACCCAATACCAGGCCTCTCCGTGCCAAAACTCATCAAATTCAGAAAGGGTGAAACCATAAACCCTTACCGTACAAACAACAAGGTACACCATAACAACAATGAATCACCAGCGGAAAATACCACGGCATCAACACATTTGGAGTCGCACTCGACACCTCACTGGACACCCGACCCCATGCGTCCACCCATCGTAAACTTAAGGCAGCAATCACCTGATGGGGACAGGCGTTACTTAAAAGCTCGTTTGCGGGACTACAGAATCATGGAGACGGTGCGGACTTACCTTGCTTATCTCCATGACCAGCCAACAAATGTATGAACTCGCGGAATGACTAAAATAAGTGCCTCAGTAATGCTAGCAGCGAAAGGTTTACCTACGGACACCAACCTTCTGCGTGAAATTTTCCTGGACGTTTTATACAAAGAGATGGGAGTATCACGCAATGACGCCTTGGCAGACCTGCAGTCACACAGCACATCTTTATCCAGCGATCGAACACACCGCCTGCAGCAACTACGAGAGAGTAGCACCAAATTTTACTCTACCTCCCCAGGGTCACATTTTCGGAAATAACGACGCATTACATAGAAGAAGAAGGAACGACGCCTTCCATAGAAGATGAAGAAACATCATCAATATCGGTAAATATTTCATCATCCGACGCGCTTCCCACAATTTCTTCACCAAAACAGAATGCTACTGAAATTTTGATTTATTGTCAAAATTTCAATCGCATGAAAAGCCCAGTAAAAATAAAGGAAATTCATAAAAATCGTCTTGGTACATCCTTTTCGATTATTCTGGCAACTGAAACTAGCTGGGATGAAAGTGTAAAAAGTGAAGAAATTTTCGGAAGTGCGTATAACGTATTCAGAAATGATAGGAATTTTCTTGAGTCTGGAAAGAAGTCAGGCGGTGGAGTCCTCGTAGCCATCTCTGCAAAATTCAACTCAGAAATAATTCTCTCATCCAAATTTAATGAATTTGAGCATGTTTGGGTGAAATCTCACATAGCAGGTGAAACACACGTATTTGCCTCTGTGTATTTTCCACCATATAATGCTAATAAAAATACATATGAAAAGTTTTTCGAATGTGCAGAAAATTTTTTATCTGAACTTCCTCCTGAAGTAAAAGTTCACATCTATGGGGACTTTAATCAACGCGACGCTGACTTCATTCTAGACTCCGAAAATGAAAATATCTTACTCCCAGTCGTTGGGGAGAATATTACTTTGCAATTCATATTCGACGAAATCGCAAAACTTGGTCTAATCAAGTAAACCACATCAGAAATGAAGAAAATTGTTTTTTGGACTTCTTGCTGACGAATATTCAAGAAGATTTCGGTGTGAATGAATCACTGAACCCATTATGGAAAAATGAAATGCGTCACACGGCAATCGAATATTCTTTATTTATACATGAATATCAAAGACCCAACGACTGTGAATATGAAGAAGTCTTTGAATACAGGCAGCTAATTATGCGAATATCCGAAGCAAACTAAACAATGTAAACTGGCAGGAAATTTTATCGGATATAATTTTGCAAGAAATACCTTTGAAGAAAAAACGACGTCACCGAAATACGAGTCATCCAGTCTGGTTTAACAGACAAATCGAAAATTTAAAAAATCGAAAGCAGAAAGCTCACAAAATTTTCAAAAAATTCAACAGCAGTGAAAATTTAGCAAACTATCTGGACATATGCGATCAATTGAATCTAGCCATCGGTATTGCACTTGAAGACTACAATACAAAAACTGAACTTGAAATAAAGTCATGCCCGAAGAACTTCTTCAATTACGTAAAAACCAAATTAAAATCTGACAATTTTCCATCCACAATGTACCTTGATGAACGTGTCGGTGATAACTCGGAAAAAAATTGCAATCTTTTTGCAACATTTTTTCAAGAAATCTATACGACATTTTCTGAAGAGGATCGCGATCGCGAATATTTTGCATTTTACCCTGAATTTACTGGGAGCATTGGCGTCAACCAACTGTATGTGCAAGATATTTTCCAAGCATTAAAAAATTTGGACGCCGCAAAAGGTCCTGGACCTGACGGAATTCCTCCAGTGTTCATGAAGAGTTTAGCAATGGAACTCACATCTCCATTGTTTTGGCTCTTTAATATGTCACTGGAATCAGGAATTTTCCCAAAAATTTGGAAAAGCTCATCTCTGGTCCCTATTTTCAAATCTGGACGAAAATCTGACCTACGTAATTATCGTGGAATAGCCATTCCCAACAAACATCGGTGTTGAATTAGAGCTTGTTCAAACAAATTTGGAGAAGCTATTCAGCTATTCTAGAAGAAACAGCTGAATAGCTTATCCAAATTTTCTTGAACAAGCTCTAATACAACACCGATGTTTGTTGGGTTATCTCTTGCATTCCTAAACTTTTCGAGGCAATTGTCAATGAAAAATTATTTCTCCAAATAAAAAATCGAATAACTGACAAGCAACACGGCTTTTTTAAGGGCCGTTCAACCTCGACAAATTTAATTGAATTTGTAGACTATTCATTGAATGCAATGGATAATGGAAACCACGTAAAAGCTCTCTATGCAGACTTTAGCAAGGCTTTTGATCGAATTGACATACCAATGCTACTTTTCAATCTACAAACACATGGGATTGAACCTGGACTCTTGAAATGGCTTGAATCATACTTAACTAGCCGCCAACAAATAATAAAATTAAATGGAAAGAAATCAAGTCCTATTCAAGTCACTTCTGGTGTCCCACAAGGCTCTCATTTAGGACCCATTCTTTTTATTTTGTAGGTAAATAACATTTCCTTCATTCTTGAAAATATTAAAGTACTAATCTATGCCGATGACATGAAGCTTTATTTTGAAATACGAAATAAGAAAGACATCAATTTATTCCAGAATGAAACAAACATATTCTACACATGGTGTAAAAAAAGCCTATTAGAGCTGAATGTAAAAAAATGCAACTCAATATCATTTAGCAAAAAAATAACAACACCAAACATATCAATTGCACTAGGTAATCAGAATGTAGAAAAATGTGAAAGAGTTAGGGACTTAGGAATAATCTTAGACTCCAAACTTAATTTCATAGACCACTACAACACAATTATTCACAGGGCAAATAACATGCTGGGCTTTATTAAGCGCCTTTGTCATAATTTTCAGGACCCATACATTCCCCCCCAACACCAACACAAAACTATTTCTATATTTCATCCTCTCCCCATCCCACACCCACCCTTACTTCCTTCCCCCTTCAACAATATCCCATCCCCTCACTCCTATCCCCACCCTCCCCTAGCACAGACCAAATCCACCACAACACGCCATTAAATCCCACTTCCCCCACCAATACAAAAATAAAAATATAAATTATACCTATATACAGTCCATCGCAAAATTGAGTGCACACACCTGCTAGTTCACATTTTTCTAACATTTCCAAGACAAATATCACTATGCATGAAAATTTGCCATGGAGTTCAATAAATTAATCTTGCAGCTAGTGATGGGTGCACACATAACATGCAAACTTTTACTCAGTTTTTTAGAATTGTCGAAAATATGATAAATGAGCCATTTTCAATGTCGCAAAATTGAGTGTCCACTTTTGTGTTCGTCAACATATTTCATTTTATGTATTTATCAATTGAAAATTTCCGTGATGTTTTATAACAGTGTCACTATGAGCATCTGTCAGCTGCTAGCAGAGTGGTCAAATTCATTGTTTACTGCAATTCAACTGAGTTCTAATCGAAATGGCTACAAAAAGAAAGGAAACGGATATTAATACGCGAACTCAGGTAATAAGTCTGTGCTGCCGTGGAAAATCATTGCGGGAAATTGCTGAAATCATTGGTAGACCACATTCGACAGTATTCAAAATTATCAAAAAGTGGAAATGCGAAGGGACTGTGAAAAATCTTGCTGGTAGAGGGCGAAAGCGTATTCTAACACCTGGAGATGAACGGCAAATTGTGAGAACATTACGAAAAAATCCTAGAACAAGCATTCCGAAATTGGCTGTGGAGGTTGCTGACAACATTAAAAGACCCGTTAGTGCCGATACCATCAGACGCGCGGCGCACAGACATAATTTGCATGGCCGAGTTGCTAGGAAAAAACCACTTCTCTCAAAAGCAAACATCAAAAAGCGGCTGGAATTTGCAAAAGAACATGTGGACAAACCTCAGGATTTCTGGAACACAGTAATTTTCACCGATGAAACGAAAGAGAACTTGTTTGGATCGGATGGAAGGCAAATGGTGTGGAGAAAGCCAAGATCGGAGCTGCAATCACAAAATTGGTCCCCAACCGTTAACCATGGAGGAGGAAGCGAAATGAGGTGGGCCTGGATGGGGGCTAGTGGAACCGGCACTATGGAGTTTATAGAAACGACCATGGATAAAATGGGTTATCTCAACATCCTGAAACGAAATCTTCAACCTTCGGTGCAAAAATTGGGATTACCACGGGTTTATTACTTCCAGCAAGATAATGATCCCAAGCATACCTCCTACGTAGTACGTGAGTGGTTGCTCTATAATGTCCCGAAACAACTCAAAACTCCTCCCCAATCACCTGATTTAAATCCTATTGAGCATTTGTGGTGTGAGGTTAAAAATCGACTAAAAAATGTTAACCCAACAAATAAGAAGGATCTCAAATCGGCGATACAGAACATTTGGGAGAATATTCCATCATCGGTGACTAAGAAGCTAGTGGAGAGTTTTTATTAATAAAAAGTTGCCTGTGCACTCAATTTTGCTAGGTGAGAATTGATGTTTTTTTTCTTTTTAATTTTTTTTGTAATGAATTCATTTGTTATTGTTTTTATTTTGCCCACCAATCATATGGAAGAGAAATAAAGTTATTGTTAAACTATGATTGATGTCATTTAATTTCTTTTAATCCCTGTAAAACGTTACATTACTAATGAAACTATAGGTGTGCACTCAATTTTGCGACTGACTGTATATAAAAATGGATTTCTGTCTGTCTGTCTGTCTGTCTGTCTGTGCCTAATAGGCGCGGAGACTACTGAACCGATCATCGTGAAAATTTGTATGCAGGGGTTTTTAGGGCCGGGGAAGGTTCTTAAGATAGTAAGAGACCCCTCCCTCTTCTGAAAGGGGGGGCTCCTATACACATATGTCTACACAACTCGAGAACTAATCAAGCAAAAGAAACCAAATTTAGCATTCTGAAGTTTTTGAAGGCAAGAAATGTTTTTATGGTAGTTTGAGACCCCTCCCTTCTCTAGAAAGGGAGGCTCCCATACAAATGAAATACATATTTCTGTATAACTCGATAACTGATCAAGCAAAGAAACCCAAATTTAGCATGCGGAAGTTTTTGGAGGCAAGAAATGTTTTTATGGTAGTATGAGACCCCTCCCTTCTCTAGAAAGGGAGGCTCCCATACAAATGAAACACATATTTCTGTATAACTCGAGAACCGATCAAGTAAAGAAACCCAAATTTAGCATGCGGAAGTTTTTGGAGGCAAGAATTGTTTCTATGGTAGTTTGAGACCCCTCCCCTCTCTTGAAAGGGAGGCTCCCATACAAATGAAATACATATTTCTGTATAACTCGAGAACTGATCAAGCAAAGAGACCCAAATTTAGCATGCGGAAGTTTTTGGAGGCAAAAAATGTGTTTATGTTAGTTTGAGACCCCTCCCCTCTCTATAAAGGGAGGCTCCCATACAAATGAAACACAAGTTTATGCATAACTCGAGAACTAATCAAGTAAATGGAACCAAATTTGGCAGGTAGAGGTTTTTGAAGGCAAGAAATGTTTCTAAGGTAACTCAAGACACTTCCACCCGCTGTAAGAGGGGGGCTCTCATACTAATGAAACACAAATTTGTGCATAACTCGAGAACTAATCAAGCATATGGAACCAAATTTGGCATGTGGAGGTTTTTGGAGGATAGAAATGTTTCTAAGGAAGTTTGAGACTGCTCCGCCATCTGGAAGGGGGAGGGAGGGGAGTTTACAAACAAATCCAACACAAAATTCTGCATAACTCGAGAACTAATCAAGTAAATGGAACCAGATTTGGCAGGTGGGGGTTTTCGAAGGCAAAAAATGATTCTATTGTGGTTTGAGACTCCTCCGCTCACTGAAAGAGGGGTCTCCCATACAAATGAAACACGAATTTCGGCACAACTCGATAAAATTAAAGCAAATGGAACAAAATTTTGCATGTGGAGGTTTTTGAGAGAAATAAATGTTTTTAATGTGGTTTGAGACCCCTACGCCTTCTGGAAGGGGAGACTCCCATAAAAATAAACAAACATAATTTTTAGCATAACTCGAGAGCCAATGAAGCAAATGAAACCAAATTTGGCATTTGGCATTTTGTGGTTTTTGGAGGCAAGAAATGAAACTCAAATTTTTATTATAATCGATGAGCCCAATGTGATGGTTCGAGAACAAATCAAGCAAATGGAACCAAATTTGGCATGTGGTGGGTTTTGAAGGCAATGATTGTATGGTGGTTTGAGAAACCACCCCCCTCTGGAAGGGAGGGCTCCCATACAAATGAAACACAAATTTCTTCCAAAAATGAGAATTATCCAGGTTACTTAAACACAAAACGTGTATTTCTCGGGTACGAAGCATGTTTTGATAGAAGTTTGAACCCCTGCTTATTCAAGAAAAAAAAATTCATTTCGAAAAAAAAAACCATAAACGTGCCAGTTATATTAAATTTTCCTTTATTTAGTTGCAAGCGTAGCAGCGCACGCACCGGGTTCAGCTAGTTTAATATATATTATATGGTCTACTTATGATTGACGACAATAAAATAATGATTTTCCAATGAGATTAACTCTCGAAATTTCAAGCGAAGGCTTTAATTTAAAATTACAATTGTTCTGATAACAAATCGCAATTTTTCGAAAAATTTCTTCAAAATTTATGGACTGCTCCAAATGGCTGGATTCTGGCCCGGAGGCTGTTAACCATAACTAACATGTTGCTCAATTTTCACAAACCTCTGAACTGAAAATATGATATGAACCTCGAAATGGGCGTGAGTTTCCTGACACTCTGAAATGGGTTGCTAGAAAGCTATCACTTTCTAGCCCCCGGATTAATAAAATCGCAGCAAGCCGTGCTTGGAAACTGGTGTGTTTAGTTTTTGCTGCATCCTTTTCGCGAAAAATAAAATCAAAAATAAATTCGTAATTCAACCTAATCGAACAGTGAAATCAAAAAATCTCCACGTGTTTTGTGTAAGATGTAGTGAATACAATCTATTTGCTCCCGAAATTTGTGATGGTCGGTAGTTTTTCCCCTTTTTTTTTTGTTTTTTGCGCTTTGGCCCCGCACCCGGAGGAATTGTGTTTGTTAGTGCGGTTAATATTGGGCCACGCGGAGAAAAATGATTAAATTAGAGTATTTATGATTATAAGCAGTTTAGAAGTCGATATAGAGTCGCCTCATAGCGGCGGATTTTTATTATTGACAGAGTGTGGAGAGAGAAAAAATAAAGCCAGTGCAAAGTAGCAAACGGCCATTTGCTGGTCACAAGCAAAGAACGAAGCTAACGCGCATGCGTGCGTGAGAGACTGGCATATAATTTCAGATGTACAGATGGAGAGCTGTGAATTTTTTTTTCTTTCGTTGCACAATGATTGTGATTTTCAAGTAAATTGTTTTCTCAGAAGCGCTTTTTTACCTGTGATTTTCGTTGTATTACATTTGTGCGCGAAGTACTAACTGAATTCGGGCTGTTCCATTCGAAAAGGATGATGTGAAAATATTTGCCGAATAACGGAGTGTAGAGACATAAAAACCTCCTTTAGCATCACAGGGAAGCCGTCCAAATGAAGACTGTATATCAGCAACAAATTCCGGTGAGGTCTATCTGATTATAACTAAATTTGAACGATACTGCTAAATACGTGCCATCCTCAAAACAGTAAGATTTGATGATGGAAGTGTATGCACAGTACCTAAATCTATTTGATGTTTGCTGCTCCTCGGCGGGGTTGTTGTTAAGGGAAGGGGACCCCGGAAGGGACGGAGTAACCAGGCATTCTGAAATGGGTCACTGGAACCCAACAGAGCTATCACCTTCCAACTCCCGGGCTAAAAGTGTTTGTCGATTCGACAACAGTTCGTCTAACTGCAAACATTTTTCTTCCATAAAAACACTGCCGGACGGTGGGCGTTGGATTGTATATACACACATACACACCTCTGAACTGAAAATATAATATAATATATGGATTAAAAATCAATTTACCTTTCTATACGTTTATTAAGACTAATTATGCAGAAGTGACGTTTTATCCGCAGGTACAATCTGTTCTTCAGGCAGGTTTTCCGTTGTTTAACTAATCTTTTAGAATCTCACAGATGGCAGAACAAATAATTGCAGCCACACTAGATCTTATATTATTGTTTTGTTCAAACTCCTCACGAGAAATTAATTAAACCCTAAGAATATTTGCTCAGAATTCCGAGCAGGATTGACTCAAATGTTTAACAAGAGTCATCTCGGTATCAGAAATTTAATCTGTTCAACGAGTAAAAACATAAGCAATTTCTAAAAGCAACCGTAGCCGAAGAAATATTGGAACCAGAGCTCGGCAAAATTTCATAGAGTTTTGTCTCAAGATTTTCAAAGAAAATGTACATACTTCTTGAAGTTTCATCAAAAACTAGAAATAGGTGAGACCATTCCAAAATATGGTCACGATTTCAAAAAGCAAAAGATCTCCTTTGATTTTTTCATTGGTCACAAAAGAGCTCACAATGAATACCATCTATCCATAGTACAAATTGGAAATTTAAACAACTGATTTGATGGTTCATTTAAGAAGGTGGATTCTCTTTTTTGCACGTTAAAAAATAGCAACCTAAGCTGGTAATGTAGTTGAGCTCATCGATATAAGACCATGAACTAGACTTCCCATATTTTTGCCCCCGGACTCCTTTTGCCAAACGTTTGCTTGAATAATTAACGGAATGCTAATTCTGTTTTGAAAACGATTAGAGGTCCTTACTCGTAATACCGGTAAATCACTTTATCGAAGATAACCGCCGCAGTCGCAATGGTTTCATACCCACCCCAGATTGCGAAAATTTTCGTACAAATCCATCATTTTTTACGTTGATTCATTGCTCAAGATTTCATTTTGTAGTTCCAATATTCTCACCAAAAACTAAACAATTTGATATTTAATTTGCTCGTCTTTTTCCTTCTTGTATTGCAATTTACAAGCGTGTGGCGTTATCGTGACTATCTAACCATCTTGCTCGTGGTTAAGTCGAAATGAGAAGACAGTTTCACGCACTGTTTTTGCGAATCAGGCTGCTTCCAGTAGGAAATTCAGGGTCTTATTCCTATCATGTTGTGAAAATATTTACAGGAACTGAGCATACTAGATCCAGTTTCGCTAAATTACAGTCACAAATAATTTATGCAAATTAAGCAACTGTTTTCAATATAGGTCAGATTTGCTCTTATCCTCCATCCCAATTCTGCAACATCATCCCACCGCCTACTACGCCTACACCAATGTCTCCGAAGAACCAACCCGGCGAATATGTACCTAGGGAAAGCTCTTCCCCGTCCGACAAGGCCCGAGTTCCACTCACCCACTTCGGAACCCATCAGATGTCCTCCCCGATCCGTCACAAAAGACGAGCACCAGATCTGACATGAAGACAAATATTTACCGGGCAAAGAAAACTACCAGCGTGGCACTTTTCCATCATCACGGTCGCCCGCCGGAGGAGGAGCCACTTGAGTTGAAAGCCCTTCGGAGAAAGCAGCCAGCGCCCAACGAAAGGACACACAATTTGCCATTTTGACGATGCATGAAATGAGAATTGATTTGTGACATGATTGCTATAAAGTGCAAGCATAAATTTCTGGCCCGCCTCGGTTTCCGGTATTCTGCCAAGGGTTAATCAAGGAAGAACTAGTCGTTATGGTAGTGTTAGTAGTAGTACTAGGTTGTAGGAAGTAGATTGAGAGTGTCGTCGTCGCTGAGTTGTCTGGGAATTCCAGCTGGAATTGAGGGCAAAAGTCTGGCGTTCAAGAGACATTTATTTAATTTCAAGTTGAGGTGATGCCTGCTGGGGAGGATGGGTAAGGATGATTTTATTATGCACCAGAGCAGAGAGCATGCTGACTGGATAAAAGTCGCCTGGAAGAAAAATGTGCTATTTGCAGCTGACGAGAGTTCTCTATTTTGCATTACATCCATCATTCCACCCTCTAGGATGATTCTTCAGTGCAGCCAATGGTCGTAAAAGAGGGTAGTTACAGTCGACTGAGAGCCTCGAGACGACGACGGAAGAATCTTCGTCAAACATTTGTCGATGGAAAATATTGGAATAAAATGGATATTCTTCCCGTTTCCGGGAGGAAATTTTACACAGTGTGTTCGTGGAACTGCATGGGAATAGCCTACTCTTCGTTACCATGGGAGACGGATGATTTGTTTGCAAAAAGCGAACATTTTCCATCACCAGAAATTGAAGTGGCTAGGAACCAGATATTGAATCTTGCTTTTCACCCCTATTTTTCAATTTTTGCATTTTACACTGACATTGATTCTGCAGTATGTTTGAAATCGTGCCAGTCGGAAGCAGCTGCAGCCACCAACGCTAAGGAGGGCGGGAGTGACTCCAGGACGAATGAGCTATCAGCCAAGGCCATAATTTATCAAAATCTTTTAAGTAATATTAATAGTTTCGATAACGTCATTCCGGAGTATGTGTCGGTGGCAAAGCAAAGGGGTGCGATTCCATCCAACAGATAAGCGAGCTTTTCAGATCCATTCGTACGTGAATAATGCCATTGACTGGCTGCTACTGGCTTAGTTGGCTATGCATGGTTTTTTTTTTTTGGGACGATCATGGTTGGCGGTGTCGGGAGTTTGAGGGTTTAAGAATAATCGCCTTCTGTCTGTCTGCACTGTTTTCGTTGGTTGCAAACGAGTGTGGGGAGAACCGGAAGCGAAGCTTGTGCAAACGGAAATGAATTGCAAGAAAGAAACCGGCTGGCTTTGGGTCGTAAAAAGACGGCTTGTGGAGATAGATTTTCGTAATTTTTTGCTTCACCACGAAGCTTCCCGAAGTCAGTGACATGCAGTTTTGGGGACGGGAAATCTCCCGCTTGCGAGGAAACGGCATACATTCAGGCGCCAGTTTTGTTTGCAAGCCAAGTAGGGGGGCGAAAAGAAAACTTAGCAGAGAAGCAGTCGTGATAGTATTAAGACTAATCTGAAAGTTGGTGCTGATATTTTTGTGTGCCAAGCAAAGTTCTGTTGCGCTGGTGGAAGGTGGGTAGAAGGACCGGATTCGGTTGCCAGCTGTGGGAGGAAATGCACGATTCATTTTCGTCGCAGACAGCTGCCGCACGACGAATCTAGGGCGTAGACATGAAAGAGGCATTTTTTTGCTATTTTAGACGAACCGATATTCGTTACTCAAGCAAAGCTGTCTTTGTCGGTTGTTGTTGATAGTTTGCTTGTTCAAGAACCGTCGAAGCACACCATGCTTTTATTAAAAAAAAATAATCAAGTTATCAATGGAAGTTTAGATTTAAAATCTGGGATACCATCTGATCGAATTTGTGTTCTATAAGGTCTGTATCCGCAATAATCCGGACACCTAAAATCATGAATAAAACATAAATTTCGCATTATATTTCCGTCGTAGTTGTTTATTTCAGATTCATGCGATGTGTTTTAACCATTCGTGAAGACAAAACATAGTTATTCGGTATTTGCATAAAATTTTCAAACTTTGCGCTTAACTCCGTCCATTAGGGTTTGTACAGACACTTCAGAAATCGTAGAAGCCGTCTTTGTCCAAATTTGCTGGAAGTGTTTGATGTCTTTGATTCCTTGCTTCTTTCCAGAAAGCTTCCGCTTCATCAGAGCCCAATATCTCTCGATTGGTCGTAGCTCTGGGCAATTTGGCGGGTTTGAGGTTTTTAGTACAATGTTCACTTGATTTGCTTGGTACCACTCCATCACAGTTTTAGCATAGTGGCATGATGCCAAATCGGGCCAGAACAAAGGTTTTTCTTTGTGACTTTTGATGAAGGGTAGCAATCGCTTCTGTGGACACTCTTTCTGATAAATCACCTTGTTGATTGTGCCTGTAGTGACGAAAGATTTACTATTTTTGCCACACGTGCAAATTGCTTGCCACACAAGGTATGTTTTGGGAAATTTCGATGCCTTCTTCGTTCTGAAATGCTCAGCTGTAGCATTTCTGGCCATAGCTGAATAAAAAGCCAGCCCTGGAAGCTGCTTGAAATCCTCCAGGACGTAAGTTTCATAGTCCATAACAACGCATGAAAACTTCGTCAAATATTCGCAGTACAAACGACGAGTCCGTGATTTTGCTGCCAAGTTCTGTTTGTCGTTGCGATTTGGAACTGTTTTTACTTTATACGACTTAAGTCCCAAACGTTGTTTTGATTTTTGGACAAAACCAGGCGACATCCCTATTTTACGAGCCACCGTTCGAATGGAGAGATTTGGGTTTTTCGTTAATATCCTTTTCACCTTTCGGTCGATGACAGAATCAGCGCGCGTCAAATGTTTTTGTCACTTCTCGGTTTCCTCTCTACTGTCAAACGTTCCGAAAATGATTTGAGCACATCGTGAACAGTGAATTTAGGCAAATCCAATGTTTTTGCAAGGTCCCGTATTGACAAGTCAGGATTTGCCGTACGCCCGTACAAAATTCGCTCGCGCACTTGTTTTTCTTTCGTCGCCATCTTGAATACTAAACATGAAATGTAACGTCAATCATAGTCTTTTTCATCATAGACTCTCAGCTATACCACAGTGAAATTTTTCATTCCTATATTATTTCAAATATTTCAAAAGTTACAATGATTTGAAGGTGTCCGGATTAATGTGGATACAGACCTTAGTCGAGAAAAACATGCTTCATATACACTTTCCCGTGGGATTGCAAGTCACTTTTTTTTCTGTGAGTAAAATTTTCATACGATCGTCTTATGAACCTCTTTCCATTAGAGAATCGTATGAAATTTGCAATAATGGCTGCTGACTTATTTCCATACGATATTCAAATTTCCTCTCGATTTGTTCGCTCAGTGTAGCAATAAAAACATCCCTCATCACACCAATAGATCACCACACTGATCCCATCAACATAAAGACGATATCGAGACTGAAAACCGCAAAGCCACACTGTTGAACAAATGCAGCTAAACTACCGGACGGACACGTTGCATCACTAACGACTGAAATAATCCTCCTCCAACGCTCACAAATGTTCACCTTCGCATCTTCTTCCACACATTCAATAGCACCGCACCATTATTCAAAGCTTCAAAAGATTGAAAGTTATTGAACCAATCGACAAACGAAGCTATTTGGGATGTCCCCCGTTCGGCGTCATCAATCTGTCAGAGGATTAGCTTCGGCTTGCTGCGTTCTGCTCGCCACAAACCGTTTGAAAGCTTCATCGGCACATGAAGTCATTATCGCGCAGTGAATGAAGCTTGATTTGAAAAAGAAAACAGCATTTAAATGGATTCTACTCACCGCCCACTAGTATTTAGTTTAATTAATGGAGACGCATGGCGTTTTCTATGCGATGACTGTTCCATTAAATCTATATAAATTTGACACCAATGTGCTCAGGTTTCACGGTACCGTTGAATCCACCAAAAGTAAAACACCTACCTACCTATTTTCAACTGCCGGATGCATCTGTTGACGACCAATCGGCAACGTGCTCTCTCTACCAGAGGCTGGGATTTGCTACGGGTGGACGCCCTTAATCTACACATTGGCTGCGTTTTCACAGTGGCAAGATTCGATCGCACTGCATGCAAAACCCATCCATCGAACGGACTTCCAGTGACACATGTGGGTATTCAGCGTATGCCAAGAAGCAGCGGAAAATCGGAAAACAAAACGGCCTACTGCGGTCATAGGGGGAAACTCACAGGCTGCTGATTGATGCAAATGAATAGGATGTGCGATGCTGTTTTCGAATGCGGTGGCCATGACTACCCATCGACAACCGTAGATACGGGAGGCATGCCGAATCAAACTGATGCTGATGGGAGTCACTGTAGTCAACAGGTGATATTTTTAAATCAAATATTCACAGAAGTGCGTGTTTGGCCCTGCCGGACTAGAAAAGGCTTTCAACGGGTCGTCGAAGCCCGATGATTTATAGCGCGGGAGAATGCAGCTCAGAAGAATTTGGACGGTCTCGACTGTGCGTGAGTCGAACTGAAAATATTTCAAGGAATCCAAATCCATCCGATCCGTGCTGTATTCCACGGTGCAATGTCGAAAACAGTACGCACCATGTTGCTTCATATTCCCAATCAAATCGCGAACAAAGAACCATGCGACGACGATAGGCAATGTTTGCCAAAGCGATTTAGAATGTCTTCCCCTTTCCAATAATGCCGGCAAGCCTTCGGACGGATCAAATCAGTACCACAATACCACCGAAAACTTCGTCATCGTCAGCGTAGTAGGCATAGATTAGCTAAACGGTTTTCAAAATCCTTCACTCCTACGTACATCATGCATCGCAGATCAGTAGGCCATATGGTGTGTACTTTTGCGTGGTAAAGCCCTACTCTTCTGTTTCACTTGTCCGGCCGTTTCATTTCCGGAGTGAGCTTTCAACAAAGATGTAATAAGCGGATTACGGTCTCGGAATACGAATGCGATCCCATGTGTCTGCCGGGTATCTGCGTAGAGGCTTTGATTGCGATCGATAAACGATGTCAACTTCCATTCATGTGCTCGAAAGCGACCCTCAAGAAGGAAGGGAAACTGAACCGTTTTATTGCACTTTTCGCTGTTCGGTTTCGGATAAGATCAACAACAATCAGCCATAAAAGAGCGACGTCACGAACAATCGGAATGGGACTGGGACTTGGGGTGGCGCGAAAAAGTGCTGACAGAGTTGTAAAGCGGATGAAGTTTCTTAGTGCCACTGCCAGCACCAACCAGATTGTTGGAGGTGTGATATGCTTTATGCGATACTAGAAGCAAAGAAGAAAAAAATGGCTTCATGCAGGGTTGTCTTGCAATTCTTATTTCCCGGAAGCTCGGAGGCGATGATGGGTCGTGAAAACGTCGCTCTGTACTTATGCTGACTCCCGGAGGAGGCGAGTGTACGATAAAGAACGGCGACGACGACGACGACGACGACGATGAAGAAGAAAAGGTGTAAATAAATAAACACGCCATCACGACAGTTGCCAAGAGGACGTGCGATTGGCACAGGGCACCGTCAAGATAAATGGACCCAGGAGAATGCTGAGGTTTGCCATTTTCGCGCGATTCCCCCGAGGGGCAGTGTTTGATGATTGTTTAGAGCTGGAGGAGGAATGGATGAGATTTGTGTAAATCAAAAACGACCATTCCGTTGAAAATGAAGTCAACAGTCAAAATCTACTTATTGATGGAAACATTGACGTAAGATCAAAAAAAGTTTTTCAATATATAATCTTGATCGGAACGTCGGGTTTGCTGTTTTAAAAAAGATGTATTTCTACGAAACACCAATGAACTAGTTTTGATGACATAGAATATTAACATAGAACACGACCGTGACTTAGGTACGATAAGAATAAAACTGAACAACCACGTTGGTGCAACCCGTATAATTTATGGAGTATTAATGATGGTGTGTCCTTTATTGCTGACTGTGCACCAACGTTGAACTGGTCAAGGCTTAATGCATCGGGAAGCTGAAAAAGTGACGATTCTTCGTATAGTGTCCTGGGTTGATGAAATTCCGTTGAAGTCAGATTTTGTTTGCTTAATTTGGTGGGTTTTCCTCGATGCTCTTCTAAATGAAAGAAGGTTAGGTAAGGAGTGATGATCAATAGGATAGAGGTTAACGAGGTTACCCCTTGTAATTCCATATCCAGTCCGTTTCGCGTTGGAGAAATACATTACCCAGCTGTTTCTATTGATTAATGTATACAGCTTTTCTTTTTTTTGCAGCAGCATCAAGATTTTTGTTGATCTCGCTATTTATGACTAGGTTGTGAAATGTCCCTAGGATAGTTTTCACTTGGCTAATTTTCTCTATCGTTATAAAAATGCTGCCCGTTAATTCAAGCAATTTGAAAACGATATCACAAAAATTTCATTTATTATTTTGATATTGATTTTTCTATTTTTGTTTTGTTTTAATAAAAATATTTAATATTTCTAATTTACCTGTATGCAGAATTTTCAGCTGAATCCAAGGCGGGAGCTGAGTCAGAGAGAAAAGAATCAGATCAACAGCACGCAATGTGTGTGTGTGTGTGTGTGTGTGTGTGTTTACAATCTAATTCCCACTGTCTGGCAGCGGTATTATGGATAGAATCTTCCTGCAACTGTTTCATATTTGCTGTTTACATTTGCAAAAAGCTTAAATCCGGGGATTAGAAGGTGACAGCTCTACCGCGACTCCAATAGCCCATTTCAAGAACGCAAGCATTCCGAAGCTATCTTCGTGCACAATATGCCCCGCTCCAGTAGTGACATACTGAAACTTTCAATCAAGCGTATGTGCAATGCTTGATTGACGCGTATTTAGTGATTCACAATATATATATATTTTTTTTTTTGGCTTGAATTTTACTTACCACAAAACTTCAATCTTTTTTTATAAAACTTACAACACATGGAACTGAAGTTAAAACGATTGTCGCCAGTGTCGCTAGTTTTCAACTGGAACGGCACTATATTTCCACGGGTATTTCATTCCAGTTCAAAGCTGATATCACACAATGATGCCCACAACTTCCGGTACTAATGAGAATCGATCAGCCGCCAAACGTCGGTCGCGCAAAAAAGCCAGAATGAACAGGAGAACGACAGCAAAGAAGCCATCCAAGAGAAATGACCTCCCCGGAAAGATTCAACCACGATTTTCGTTCCAGATCGGGCACTTTTCCCGAAAATTTCAACATTCTCCACAACACCGCACTTCACTTTGCCGCCGCTGCCGAACTGGTTAAAAATTAATTTGTTCGTAATACGAAAATTTTGTTCAAATTATAAACAGCGAAAAAACTGACAGCAGGGAAAACAAGTCCGCTCGCGGCAAAAGCACACTTCGATCATATCAGATCAACAGCATGCAATACATTATAAATCGATTTGAAATTATTACCGGTTTCATGAATGCTTCCAGGATACACTTTATTCTTGATCAACCATCCTTCCAGTTTGCCAGATTGTGATTGTCGGAAAGTTTCCCGACCAAAGTTATACTGACCTCCACTGGACCTTTAAAACCAGCACGTTCTTTAATCACACACATTTATTGACTTAATTACGTCACTACATATTTTATTTGAGCAAACTACATTTATTTTCCTAAATCTAACAAAAATTTAAATTAAGTTCCACACAGGGTTCGCCCCAGGTGACCGATCACGACGATGGGTTTGCTTACGCTCCTTCTGGTATTCCAGATCTCGTTCCAGATGACTATCGATCGCTTGGTAGTGGTGTTTTTTTTCGAGAGCCCGGGAGAACGAAACGTTGTACTAAAGAATGTGCACACCAAAAAGTAGTCGTCGGAAATGCCCTAATGCAGTCTTCTCCGTGTACGCTTTGCTAATCCGATCACTACTACATGAATATTAATGTATGTGTGCTATGATGAAGACGTCGTTTGGCTACAGTAACCTTTATTCAGTAAAATGGCGTCGAATCAAGAACGCGTGCGCGAAGCAATTTTGCACAAAAGAGTGGAAAATCCAGATATGTCGCACGGCGATATTGCCAAGTCATTAAAAATCGCAAAATCGACGGTTACTAAAGTGCTAAAAAACGTTCAGCAGCGCTTAACTTTAAAGAGAAAGGTCGGTTCCGGAGGTAACCATGATTCTCGTTTCGTCGCGGAGAGGAAGAAAGTGATTAAAGAATTTAAGAAGAAACCGAATATCTCCGTTCGTGATGTGGCGAAAAAAGTGAAAATGTCTCCATCGTTCGTCCAGAAAGTGAAGAAAAGTGCAAGCTTGAAATCATTCAAAGTAGGTGTTGCTCCAAATCGTAACGACAGCCAGAACAAGAGCGCAAAATCTCGATCGAGAAAATTATATGAAACTATGCTGAAGGAATACGACTGCATAATATTGGACGACGAAACATATTGCAAAGCTGACTTTAAGCAGATACCGGGACTACAGTTTTATACCTCGTTGCAAAGAGGAAATGTTGCTGATCGTTTTAAGCAAAAAAAAATTGTCGAAGTTCCCAAAAAAATACCTCGTATGGCAGGCAATATGTGGATGCGGTCTCAGAAGCGACATCTTCATCACGACTGGCACTCTAAATGGACAAATTTACGTAAAAGAGTGTCTGAATAAACGACTGTTGCCGTTCATTCGGGAACACAACGGTTCGGTGCTGTTCTGGCCTGACCTGGCATCTTGCCACTATGGAAAACTGGCTAAGGATTGGTACATTGCTAATGGTGTAAATATTGTCCCAAATTATTGCAATCCGCCAAATTCGCCAGAACTCCGTCCGATCGAAAAGTATTGGGCTCTGGTCAAGAGGAATCTTCGAAAAACGAATAGCGTAGCAATTGATGAGAAAAGCTTCAGGCGTAACTGGCAGAAAGCTGCAAAATTGGTGACGGATGACACTGTGCAAAAACTGATGGAAGGTGTCAAACGAAAGGTGCGGGCATTTGGATATAACAGGTCAAATTGACTTAACTGTATATGTTTTATATTTGTATTTTTATGAAGTCTTAAATAAATGATTTACTTTTGAAAATCTTTTTTTATTTTTTTTTTCTCATATTTTCCATTTAATACCACTAATTTCCCGTTGACTACTTTTTGGTGTGCACATTCTTTACCACCACGGGGGGAAAAAAGAACACCCCCCGCCCCGCGCACACAGAGCTCCCACCCCCCACGCCGAGAAGAAGGGGTAGCCACACACCCCCCCCCCCCCCCCAGACCCCCCAAAACAACTATAAAAAAAAAAAAGAAAACTCCCACTCGATGCACTGGACGGAATCTTACATCATCACGAATTGGCAACAAACATAATTTTGCTACCGGTCGTTTCAAATTTCCATTCGTCGTTCGCACTGTCACCACTCGAGCAACACCTTCTTCACCCGTGTGCAATTCCTGAATGCGACCCATCTTCCATTGTTTTAGATGATTGATTCGGCTCGACAATAACAACCAGTCTTCCAACTTGAACATCAACTGCTGGCTGCCAATTTTTAGAACGAGCTTGAAGCTGAGATAAATACTCACGACGACATCGTTTCCAAAAATCTTGAACCTGCCGCTGTACCAGCTGAAACCGCTCTAAACGATTTAATTGGATATCGCAAAGATCTGTATCCGGCAAGGCATGAAGAGATCCTCCAGTTCGGAAATGAGCCGGTGTTAGAGGCTCAAAGTCAAGCGGATCATCCGAGAGTTACGTTATTGGTCTCGAATTCATGCAAGCCTCCACTTGGGTGAGTGTGAAAAAGTCCTAATGTGATGCGGGATTGCCTCCAAGAACTCTTAGTAAGTGGAATTTTGCTGAACAAACGGCAGCCTTCCACAAACCACCGAAATGTGGGGCACTTGGAGGATTGAAGTGCAAAAAGATGCCTTCATTGGAACATTCCCGGGATATGGTTCGCGCTCCTACAAAGTTCGTCCCATTATCCGAGTAGATATCCGTGCAGCGACCACGTCGAGCAATGAAGCTACGCAAAGCCTGCAGAAAACGTTCTGTAGATAGATCCGACACCAGTTCCAGCCTTTATTGGTTTCCGGCCTCGTCCAGCTCGTAGATACACCGGCCCGAAATAATCAAATCCAGTTTTCGAATAATCACCTCCAGCCCTCTTCAAAGGGTGCAGTCTATCTGAGCGTCTGTTCTCCATGTTAGGGGCGGCTCAAAACAGCGTCTGTTCTCCATGTTAGGATCAGCTGATCATCGTCCTTGTGCCAGCATGGGACTCTAAACAGTGCTGTGCACGATGGTCCTCCGGCGAGACAGTGGGTTGGGGAAGGCCCAACAAGCCGCCCTTAAAAAATCAATGTTACAAATAATACAGAAGTTAAACGAACTCATGTATCTGGGCTCATTGGTGACTGTCAATAACGACACCAGCAGCGAAATACAAAGGCGCATTATGACTGGCAATCGTGCCTACTTTGGACTCCGAAGGACGCTAAGATCGAACAAAGTTCGCCGAACCACAAAGTTGACCATCTACAAGACATTAATTAGACCGGTAGTTCTCTACGGCCACGAAACATGGACATTGCTAGTGGAGGACCAACGCGCCCTTGGCGTCTTTGAACGGAAGGTGCTGCGTACGATCTACGGTGGAGTGCAGATGGAAGACGGAACGTGGAGGAGGCGAATGAACCACGGATTGGACCAGTTGCTGGGAGAACCTCCCATCGTACACATCGCGAAAATCTGTCGACTGCGATGGGCTGGGCATGTCGTAAGAATGTCGGACGACAGCCCTGTGAAAATGGTTCTCGAAAACGAACCGACAGGTATAAGAAGAAGAGGCGTGCAACGAGCAAAATGGATCGATCAAGTAGAAGGCGACCTGCGGACCCTTCGCAGACAGCGAGGCTGGCGAGGTACAGCCATGGACCGATTACAATGGAAACAACTTCTGTGTACAGCAGAGGCCACGCCAGCCTTAGTCTGATTGTCGGTCGGTCAGTCTTCGAAAATGGCCTAGAAACGGTAACTCTTGCTGCTGGAAGTTCTCCCATCTGTTGTTGGATGATCGACGGCCTTGCCCGGAAACACCGCTGACACTGATGGAGGATTTTTCTTGCCAAATTTCTTCCTCCTAGGGGGCCAGTATCGCTTCCGAACCGAACCTAGAAGTAGTTGTGGCTCAGCGTGGAGGCACAACGGATAATAATGATGAAGAATCAATACAGTGAATGCATGTCTAGCCGATAGTACAATCAGGTGTTTGGTTTCCTGTGATTCTTGAGAATGATTGAGTCGGCCATCGACTCGAAGGATACCCAGTTTATCTTCTCGAGGACTGAACCATCGTAGAGGAGAATTTCGTGCCACAGGTCGTGCTTAAAGTTTGCTGATCTCGTCCAATAACGACTCCGCTTGAACCTTCCGATAAGTTATTAATTCCGTTATTAAGGAAGGGCAACCAGTATGCGGTTATTTGAATCAATCTGGTGAACGACGAGAAATTTGCCATATAATCCGAAATAGACCTACACTCCTTCGACGACGCGCAACCCATCACCTTGCGTCGCCTTTCTAATTCTTCCCCCGGTGGGTTTTCCGCAGTCTTTGGCCAACTTTCTGGAGATTCCTTTAGCGATGCGGGCCCATGCCACCACATTTCGTTCCCAACAATGTTGCTTGGTTGCTGGGCTGGTAATTCCCAGAACATGTCTCCATCGATCTAATTCCGTCAAACCTTGAATTTTCGCATCTCTGTTTGCTACGAAAGTAGTCCATGTTCCTGTCGGTGACTTGATCCAGTGAAGCACACATGTTTAGTCCGTCTAAAAGTGAACTCTGCCTGCCACCTTCAGAGATTCTGCCTCCCATTCCCAGAGCTGAGCTGCCAACAGTTTGCCAACAGTGCAGAGTTTCAACCGTGGTAAAGATTGTATTTTGAGTGGTGCAACCTTGGATTTTGAGATCAACAGGTGCACCAAAATCGAACTATCTTCCCTTTAACTCCGACCCTAGATTTGCGCCCTGTAGAGTAGAAATGCGATGAAATCAATAAAAATACAATAAATGAAAACTTATTCGTGTTGTAGTTCTTTAAAAGCACAGAAATCGGAATTGCATTTTCTGGTAATTCTCTTGCATGGATATGCCTGTGAACAGGGTTGCCACATTATTTGTCGTTCCCATCTTAAAATTTTGCCAAAAAAAATCTTGTTTATCTGTGTTTTACTGCTGAAAATCTTGGGAAAAATCGTATCTTTAAACTTTGTGCTGTAAAAGTTGAATAGAAACTTTTCAGGTGCCTGCTTATGCACTTCTTTTTAAAATTGCTATCGAGTTGAATGCAAAATAAAACAGATATATACTCATCAGAACACATTTATTGTGATTGGCCGATATAAAACGGTCTCTTCATTGGGGTTTAAGTGTATTTATCGGTTTCCCTACATCGCACCACAGAAAGACGGATATTTTTTCTAATGGGAACTAGTAGTACAGTACAAAGTTTGCAATGATCTTTCTTAGCAAGTGAAAAGCATGCTTGCCATCTGCTCGTTTGAAACACAGCAGTTTTCTCCAACAAGCTTTCAAGTCATCCGATTATTCCACCTCGATCGAGAAACCCTCCTTTTTGGTATCATCGAGAGTTTCGGAACTAAGAATTTCTCCTGCTGCTACTGCGATATATATTTCCGATTTCTTACGAAGATGTTTCTCTAAATAAAAAACTCCGCAATCCGTCACGGGTCTAAGGTAATCATTCTCACACATATTTACAAGGAGAACCATTGGTGAGACTTCAGCTGATTGCACATGTTCGGGAATTTCGGAACTTCTGACTGGAAGATGAGGTTCGCTTTATTGATAATGGGCATCCTGTCATTAGATTGACAGAAAATGCGCTATATGGTTAGATTGTTGTCGCAGTTGGCTGGGAACGAGAAAAACAACACGAGCTCCGAAAACCGTCCCAAATTCCTTTTGACAATTGACTCCAACGACTCCAACATCTGATGGTGAATTAATGCAGAACTTTAAAGGTTTAAATTCCAAGATACTTTGTATCATCTGTAAATCCTTGGATTGTATCGGAACGGATCTACTGTTCCAGGTACAATGGCAGCTTTTTTTATGCGTAGATTGCGTAGGAGCCAGTACACTTGATAATTATAAAATGGGGACAGTCACGTTTCAGCAGCTTCTGGACGGATCGGTCAGTACCAAGGGGTGAGTCGCTCAGCAGACTATCACTTGGGTCGATTTTTATTTAGTGTGCCTCTATACGTTACGATGAACCCTGGTGTTTCGATCGTAGTGCCAATAGGTGCCCATGTGTGCGACGTTCCCATGACAGTTCAGTCGTTGTGGTTTGGCTACGCCTGGTCTCAGTCAAGGTTTTGGTTGCGGAAATTGCATTTCAATACTCTTGTGTTGAGATAGCATCTTTGGGTGATGCATGGATAACAAATGGAGCTCAAGAAGCTAATCGATGGAATTACGTGCGAGAGTTCCTATATGGTGTTGCATTTTTATGATTCACCTCTGATTAGTAGTCTCCAAAGATGTTACTCTCGGCATTGCTGAGGCTTACGAACTGCGCTGCCGCAGGAGGGTGATGTCGATGTGTCGGCAATGTTCGACGTCGTTTCCTTGAAGAGCATTCTGGCACTTGAGAATGAAGGTTTTTGCTATGCCTGATCAGGCTATAAATGTGCCAGTTTCCTCTCTCGTCCATCGAAAACGAAAACATCGATTTTCCCCATTCATTTTGCAAATAGGGCATAACGCTTCCACCACCCATAACATATTTTTTTTTTCTTTCTTCTCCAAAAAAAAACATAAATAAATATAAAAAAAAACCCACTCCCCCCCACTCCCCCCCCTTTTTTTTACCCCCCCCCTCCCCCTTTCCCCCAACCCACCCCCAAAAAAAAAAAAAAAAAAATAAGACAAGTTTGATGATGGTTGGTGGATTATGGAATGGTCAACTGAAACCATAATATTTTTTATTCGAGTGGGGCTGAAATTATAGTAACATTTTCGGCGCAAATGGCGCAAACACAATAACGGAAGTTGAACGGCAAACACAACGGAAAAGCCCGATCTGAGTAAGTCTGCTTGTCGGAAAGAAAACATGCTAGATTCTAGTTGGACATATCAAAGTCATTTGCGTCAACTGTCAAACTTCCTGTTGCCGTTCCGTTTCCGTCCACATTGTGTTTGGGCCAAATGGGCAATGTTCAATAATTGAATTTATTCACGCTACCACTGACCCACTGTGATTATTGCAAACTCTCTAACAAGAAATCTACATTCCATGGCAACACTGATGTGATAATACGTGCTGTCATTCGATAAAAAAAAAGATTTGTAATCAAAATTCGTCGCCGCGTCAATCAGTCAGTTTGATCAGTTCAAAATTCGCGAATCGTGTTTGCATCGTTTCGGCCGGCTGATCGGATTTGTGATTACGGACATTAACCGTCGTCAGAAATCTACCAGCGGTTAAGTTGCAGCGCATCTAGTACCGTTTGTGCAATTAAAAACCATGTCAATTACGGAGAAAGACCTGTATCGGGATACTCCCGTGCGATATCTCGGTAAGTGTTATACGCTAGAATGGAGCCAATAGGATGCATGGCGCCAAACCCTTCTGCAATCGGATGTGTTACATCATCTTGAATGATTAGCACGTCAGTAATTACTGTCTGTAACTTCCCAACATGTTGGGCTAGTTTTCATCACGCTGTAGTGTAGTGTAGTTCTAGCCAAAAAATCAGTTGCATAATGCAGCACTTGAACTGCAAAAAGTACTACTTTATGCAACACATCTCTTATACTACTTTTTACTTAGCTACGTATAACAATTTCTAAACATTGAATAATATTAGCTTTAATTGATGCTATTATACATTCAGTATCACCGTGAAGTTGCAACTCGTCGCAAAACTCCACTTTTTAGCACTCTGTAATTTTTTGTGCGACTCGTGCTGGAAGAATCTTCATTTTCTCATTTTCTCATCAATTGATTTAATTCAATTTGGCTCGTTTCATCTCATTTTAAAATCGCGATCAATAATTGCAGGCTACATTGATAGAGTATTATATTTTTATTTATTTTTTTGGTGTTTTTTACGTAGCTGCCGTAAGGTGGCATAAATTTATCCAACATAAGGGCGTACGCTGAAGCATTCTCGATGGCAGCCATTATCTCAAAATTTTGAATTGATATAACTCAGAATCTGTATTAGATATTGGATATTTAATCACATCAGTTAGTATGCTTACTTGCTGTGGGCAATCTGATGTAGTTCGATTCGGTGTTCATTCACTAACAATCAAAATTTGTCAATTTGAAATGGCGAGTCAAATTTGCGAGAGAGAGAGAGATAAATGATAGCGAAAAATACACGAAGCAGCAGTTCACGTTGCCGTTCTTAGAATGAAATTTCTTCACTATTTTTTCACACCTACACAGAAAGAAAAAGTGCGGTGGTTCCTACTATTTTGGCTGACTACGCAAGTTTTTAAAATTACTATGGCAATCTTCCGGAAGTTCCGTATAAACTACAGCATTTTCGTGAAAACTACCATAAATTTTGACAGTTCATAGTATTTTCTGCTGCAATGTTTACATACCAGTGTATTATCATAGTAGAACTAAACGAAATTATTGTTTGCAAAAAAAAAAAACGTAAGTGTGTGTGTGTGTGTGTGTGTTTTTCATTTAACCCTTGGAGCGGTAGTTTCTACCATGGTTTTTTTTTCAGATTAGAAGCATTTCATAGACAAAAAACTTCCTCAAAATACGCCGTATCCTATCAGTCTGAACGTAATTTTCTCTTGCACAACCTGAGATCAACTTCTTGTGCATAATGTAGCATTGAGAGTAGCTCAAGCATCCCTCATTCTTGACTAAGAAGGGGTTCAAACTTCTATCAGAACATGCTTCTTACACATTTTGTGTTTTAGTTGCTTGGATAATTCTCATGTTTGGTTGAAATTTGTGTTTCATTTGTATGAGAGCCCCCCTTTTCAGAATGGGGAGGGGTCTCAAACTACCATAGAAACATTTCTTGCCTTCGAAAACCTCCACATGCCGAATTTGGTTCCATTTGTTGGATTAGTTCTCTGTCTTTCAGACAGGCACATAGAAATTCATTTTTACATACACAGATAAAAAGAAACATTAAATTTTCTGCGTTATCTAATGCACATAAAGGGAATGCTAGATTTGGCAGAAAATAATGGGATATTTCAAGTAAATTTTAGCCAGATAAAGCCTGAATCTAGTCTATTGTATGAAAGATTGCAAACATTGTTGTATGACGCATGAAAGATTTCAAACAATTTCGTTGTTTACGCCTCCTTTGGTTTGGAATTAAACGAGGAGCACACGACGGACACTAAGCGATATTTAACTATACGGCGTTGTTGCTAACCTTCGCAGAGAATGGTTACCGTTGTACGAATTGATCGACGTTTGATTCTACCTTCGTTGGCAGAGCTTCAAGAATCTGCATTCTGCGTTGTAGAAACTCCTGCAGGTCATTTAGAGTGTCTTGCTCTCTTGTAGACGAATGTTCTTCCCACCCTCGTCTTGTGGTAGGGTTGAGATGAGAACTGAGTAGTTCTACCAGCAACAAGTCTCTATGTTGTTGGAGATCCGTGATCGATTCCTTGCTAAGTGAAGGCACTTTGATGAGCGCTTGCACTTGCTTCTTCTTCAACCGTTTATTGTTGTTGTAACGTTTTAGCAACGTCTCCCAAGCAACCTTGTAGTTGTCTCTTGTGATCCTTAGCGGATCAATTAGTGCCTTAGCTTCGCCTGCCTTTTCGGTGTGCCTTTTCGTGAATCAGAGAGAGGTGTAGAGATCTCTAAAGCTCAACCAATCATCGGTACTACCATCCAATACTTGCAACTGGATTTGTGGTAGCCGAACATGACCCGTTACGCCACGTAGAGTGGCGTCTGCAGTCCGCATGGTTTTATTTGAGGAAGATTCTTCCTGCAATTCTTAAACCTTCTCAACTAGAAACGATTTTGCATCGTAGTAGCGGTTTTCCATCTCCAACTGCTCCTTTTCCAATCCCTCTTGCTCCGTAAAATCGTCATGCGCCTCAATATCCGAGATAGTTTCGCTAATTTGAACCCACAGTAGATCTAACTTCTCAAGACGAACATTGATTTGATTGGCTGGGGTTCCCTCCTTAAAAGTCTTAACATATTGAAAAAAATTGCTTAACGAAAGTTTGAGTCCCTTGAATTTTGATGATAAGACCTTCAGGGAATCGACATTCCAGGTTGTAGGTTTTGACATGGTTGCTGGTGTCACTCAACGAAAACCGTGTAGAAAGCTGTCAGTGCGGTGGGTCGCTCCAAGTCGCAATGTCGTTGAACCGTATCCAAATCGAGAAAAGTTGCAGATGTAGTATTCAATTTGATGGTTCGGGTGGACATATACTGCCTAACTCATCAATGACGCCAAATAAGACGCGTTTGACCAGACGTTTGGCATTTCAATTCGGAGGTGGATTCTAAATTTCGAAACTACTTTACCAACCTTCATACCATGCACGGTTAGTTGCGGTTAATCATAAGGTATTCTGTGCACTCCAAACTTGTTTTAGACTTAATTGGTCCGTGTAAAGCGCTTCGCCTTGTGATCAAGCTCGCTCAACATCGCCTCTTTTCATGTTCTTTTGGTAAGAGAAAAGTGTCGAATTGAAGCATTTCTAAATGTTGTTCCTTAAATTTATTGATGCTCATCAAAGGTTTCTTAAAATATTGTAACATCATCAAAGTATACACAACAGATTTTTCCCAGTTGATCTCTTAGTATATCTCCATAACTCTCTGAAATATTGAAGGTGCGTTTTTAAACAAAATGCCAAACGAGAAAATTCGTTCTAACCGTTGTTAATTTAACAGGCTGGTTTTTCTATATCCTTTTCAGACATAAGATTTTATAGGAATGCTGAAAACAAATCCAAAATTTAAAAAAAAAATTGTTTTAATAAGTAAATCATTCTTTTCTTTCATTTCAGACATCTATTCGAAAAAAACCAATAAACCGGAAGGTAAGCCACCATATTGTAATAACATTTTCCAAACCACCAACTGCATATTCCAAAAATAACCATCTGTTCAGAATCACCTGCCAAAATATATGGCCGCACAATACTGTACAAATTGATAACCCTTCCATTTGGATGTTAATCTAACCAACAACGTTCCTCGGACAAAGCAATAAAACCCATCCGCCTTCTTTTTATACCTCTGTTTTCACACCTCGCCAAATGTGGTAAAAAGGTATGTTTTCATCTTTATCCGTTATGATCTCACAGCAGATGGTTCGTTCGAAGTATTTTTTTATCATTTACAATTGAGCAACAATTAAATCCAAATCTTATTGAAAATCACCCGAGGATGAAAAAAAAAGTATTCTAGAATGAATCCAATGACTATTTATGACAAACAGTGTACTGCTTACGCCGTTCGCTCAATTTTCAAATACTTCTATTAAATTTTTCACAGCCTGCCGTACACTGACGGAACTATCAACACTTTCTCTTCAAATCTTTGTTCTAGCAAAAATTACTGTACAGCCTCATGGTGATGAGAGAACATTTCTTTCTACATCATCGTAATAATTAATCCACGTATACCATTAATACAAAAAATAACATAACAATTATAGTAGGTTTACTATACCATAAATTCAAATTCCATTTTCCGTAGAGTCAGATTTATGCTGAATCTGATTAAAGACACCTCTATACGAAAAACGACGTGGCTGGTTAGCTCTATGGTTACTCATTTTGATCAATGATTACCATACTCTACCATGAAGGCCCATTTAAATTTGCAAAGCTGTGCTGCACGGTTTGGAAGAAACGTGTAATTTTATGCGTTATCTGATGCACATATACACGGAATGCTTGATTTGGCATAAATTCATGGGATATTTCTTGTTAATTTAACCCACATGAAGCATTAATCAGGTATGTTGTATGAAAGATTGCCAACTATTTCGTTGTTTACACTTGTTTTAGGCTTGCAATTGAACGAATGGAAGTTTTACGCGTCTGTTAAAATTCATAATTATTTGTCTGCGTAAAGAGACCTTCGTTTTCAAATAGGTACAAAACTAGAACAGTTGAAACCATAAAGGCATTAATTTAATTTTGAAAAAAAAACCAGCCTAAAAATACGGCAAATAGAAATTTGCAGGGCTGTAGATCATAGATTTTACGTTTAAAGCATACAGTGACGGACAAAAAAATAAGACCACCGCTCATTGTAAAAGATGCAGTTGCAGAGCTCAATCAAAAAAGCAAAACATTTAATAATTTCAACTAAAAATAATAGTTTATTTAATAACTCAACAAAACAAAATGGTTTGAAAGTAATAAAAACAATATAGAAAAAAAAACTGCCCTTCCAGCATAGAAAAGTAAGAAAATGATGCGACAATAAAATAAGACCACTCGTTAATTCATTCAAAACATCGTTTCCATCAGCTTTGATCATTAGTATTTAGTGGTATAACCATTATTCCGGATCACTTCTCGCACTCTCTTCGGCATTGACTCCACGAGGTTTCGACATGTGCTGGCAGGGATGGCATACCATGCTTCCTGAATTTTGCTCCATAGTTCTTCCTTATTTTTCGATTTTAAAGGATTCACCGACTTTTTGACTATCTGCCAAAGATTTTCTATCGGATTTAGATCCGGGGATTGTGCCGGCCATTGCATTACATCAATTTTGTGATCCTCAAACCATTGCTTCACAGTACGGGCAGTATGCTTAGGATCATTATCTTGCATAAATTGCCATTTCAATGGCATTTCCCAGTCAGCATGTGGTAGCATTACATTCTCCATGATCTCAGCGTAAACGTACTGGTCCATTATCTTTTTTATCCAAAAGAGTGGACCAACACCGTACCAGGAGAAGCATCCCCAGACCATGATATTACCTCCTCCATGTTTAAATGTTTTTGTTGTGTACTGTGGTTTGAAAGCTGAATTAACAGGTCGGCGAACCCAGCGTTTTCCATCAGATCCGATTAAATTCACTTTTGTTTCATCTGACCAAAGGATGTTCCGCCATTTCTTACCATTTTCGGGTCCGATCCAGTCCAGATGTTCTCTAGCAAATTTTAGACGGGCCTGGAGATGCTTCCGTGTGAGCATTGGAACTTTCCTAGGACTTCTTCCAATCAGATTCTTCTCAACAAGCCGTCGCTGAACTGTCCTGGAACTCACGGATAAGTTCAGCTCTTCTTTGATCTTCGTTGCTGACTTGAATGGATCAATGCTAGAAAGTCGTTTGATGTGGCCGTCGTCCTTAGAGGTAGTTTTCCGGGGACGTCCAGTTCCCACTCGTGGTTTCGGGTCACGGAGAGCATTGCAAACAAATGTTTTGGACCGTCCTAAGAATGCAGCAATTTCTCGTTGAGTTTTTCCTTCTTTCGCCATTTGCCGGATATGAATCCTTTGATTCTCTGTGCAGTGATAGCTTCGGCCCATTTTTGCTGAATTTTTCCTAGAACTGACGAAATATGATGTCTTGTTAGATGAACAATATGATGAAGAATAATACGACTCATCGATAAACAACTTACTTCAGAGGAACGACGGTATTTGCTACAAAATCAGATGAAATGTGGAAGTGGTCTTATACTTTTGTCGCACGTTTTTTGGTCCTTTAGCAGCTTTCGATGCGTCTGGCTTGGAATGTTTATTTCCGAGGCTGAAAAGCTTGTGGAATCTCATGTCAAGTTAGTACATGTGCTCGCCACTTGGTGTCGCATACGTTTAATTCAAATTGGCGGTTAGGACGCATGCATGAAAATTGCTCTATGCTGTGGTCTTATTGTTTTGTCCGTCACTGTATGGTATTTTTTTTTCTCCCACTTCCCCCCCAAATTTTCTCTTTATTCTCCCCCCCGCCCCTCTCTTTTTCCCGATCTTTTTCCCCCCCTCCCCCCCCCCCCCCCCAAAATAAAAAAATACGCTTCCAACCCCCTTTTTTCTTTTTTTTTTTCCCCCCCCCTTTTCCTCCCCCCCCACAATTGCTTTTCGCATTTGCTCTTCTTTCGACGCCATCTTCGATCTGAAACTTTAGTATCACCAACAATTGATTTTACACAATGAACAGACATACGTTCATCAGTCTGCGAAATATTTCACACGTTGATGAAGTATTTCCAGCGATATACGTGTTTAGGGTTGTCCAGATTTTGTCGTGAACAAGCCTTATCACGGCAACATATTATTACTCTTTCCTTATTTGACCTGTATTCGGGTGAGGCCGGCGCCGGGATTAGCTTAGTTTCACTAGTTTTTATACATTGAGGATGTATGCTAACATCATCTGTAGGCTTTCTGTGTAATAACAGCTGATATGACAATAACGGAGTTGCAACCTCGGGCGGTCAATCATGCTCATGTTTTATACATACTCTCAAGTATAACACGATATAGCGATATAACGTGATTAGGATAATGGTCTCCAGGTGGTCGATTATATCAAGACCACCATCACAGCCATCAACACAGTTCCTCATTGATCAAACCAACATTCGATCCAAATTTCAGGGCCACCAAATGATTTCTGTATTTGAGTATTCTGTATTTCTGTATTTGAGTGAATAATAAAATTTTCTAACATACTTACTGACTTATGCTGATCCAACGGCCTATGAGAATAGTACCTGCTAGTGATCCTCATAGTAAGAGATATGCGGAAGCAGCCATTTTTGAGCCAATCGTTCAAATTTTGCACTGTGGCAAGTGTTATCAGCCTCTGTGAATAAAATAAACACCGTTGCCAAATCGTTGAATCGAATTTCCGCATATCTCTTGCTATGAGGATCACTAGTACCTGCGTTACCATGTTTCGCTTTTTTTCTTTCAATGCTATTATTTTGACACTATAGCTCTCTAGCTGCTTCATTTTCATAGTGACAAAACATTATTCTTGTTACCTTCGCATTCTATCCAAATTGCAATGGAGGATAGTTGATATTTCCATGCTGTGCTAAGTAAACCGAAACTTACAAATTATTTTCTTACGGAATTAGTAAAGTAGCATTCTGCATACTTAGAATACTGCATATTCTACTCTGTAGGCTCAAAACTGGTGAGTAGCCCGATGTACTTCTCTTCTACCTAAATATAATCCAATCATAAAAGCAACTCGTCGTGAGGCACCGTTCCGCTGGATGAGTCAAATTTGAATGAAAATTTCCAACTCCCGTCGTAGGCACAGAGAAAACAAGTCGGCGCGAAATTCACGCACCGCTAGACGCCAGAACAAATATTGTGCTTTACTCCCGAGAAGTAACTGCCGTAATCATTCGGTGAACTCTATTTATAACCCGCTCCTTCTACCCACTTCGAATTATTGGAGGTGCATAACTTTGTTTATTTTCCACTTTTGGTTTTGTCATAAATCCATCGAACTCTCCCAAACCACCATCCGTGTTCCACTCCGGCCGCAACGCATCTTTTCACCGACAAATATGTTATAATTATGATTGAGGTTTGTGCACTTGTGGACGAAAATAGCATTTCGCTTTCATGGATTTAAATTTGTTTTCAGTGTTTTGCTCGGACTGGAAGCGTGTCGGTTAAATTTTGGGTTTTTTTTTAGCTTGGAGCAGAAGAGATTGAACCAAACTTGGTGCAAAGAATATACTGCTTAAATTTTTTTCCGCAAAAACTTACTTTCAAGCAATTAACGCCTACTTCGATATGTTCATTGAAATCTCAACTCTTTGAACTCTTTACTTTGAAGCGAAATTTCTACTACGACTACTATGTTCGATTATTTTAATAGAATGAAGCATTTTTTGTAATGAGTTTTGAACAAACTGACCCCACCTCCCCTAGACATGTATGCATATTCCACTCTTCCGTGTTTAGAAAACCGCATCACCTCTCAAAGTAGCTTTGCGATGTTCCAATGACTAGGTACTTACATAGGGTATAGAACTAATTCGACTTAGTAGCTCATTTAAGGCAACGCGTATAAAAAACAAAATAGGAAATAATCACTCTAATCAATTCAATGTTTCCATTTCAATTTTAACTTCGTCCATTGAGTGAAGTACATTCAAGTGGATTTTAGTGCGTAGATGTACATTTTCTCAAACATTGTCAAAGAAAGCCGAAACCTCACTCTAGACTAGAGCTAGAGAACTCGCCTACCCTTCGAAAAATCAAGTAAATTGAAATTAAGATGGAAAGAAAACATTGTTATTTTCAATGTTTGAGAATAAAATAATCAAAAATCACAGTATAGTCTTTTGTGTTTGAGAAGAAAAGTGTATTTATATTTTTTGGAACAGTCTATAGTTTCAATGTTTCGGCCTTCCATATTGTTTGCATGATATCTAATTCTAGATTCTTCTTCAAGATAGAGCGGAAATAAGGGCAAATCAAACTTCATCTTTAGTTTTATTTCATATTTTAGTTTTAATGTTGTTGATCATTTACAATTTAACTTACAGTTATCATCTTCTTCCTATGCTTTTTTTTATTTCAGGTGGGAAGGGTAAGTTGAAGTAACATTCTATGTGCGAAAGAATTCACACTTCTAATTACAACTAATAATGATCAGAATACAATCGCAATCATACGCTCGAAACAATCTAAAATAACCACTCTACAACATCTACAATAGATTGTTCCGAGCGTATAATTGCCGACTTTATTTTACTTCACAATGATTCATAAATTATGCGATTTTCTTTGTTTTGTTTAGCATCTTCCCTGACCACCCGTATATGCCCTGTGGTCACTGGGGATACCACCGGCAGACGTGTTCTCTGACAGAAATTACTACTCACCCTGTAGAATAAAAATTGTTTTAATTTTTTTTGAATTGAAACTCTGGCTATTAAGGGTTAGGTACGTTTTTTTTGTCCTTCATTCGTCGCCTAGGTCTTTGCCGATTGTTCCGGTCCGTATTAACTTCTGTATTATTCGTAACATTGATTTTTTAAGGGCGGCTTGTTGGGCCTTCCTCAACCCCCTGTCTCGCCGGAGGACCATCGTGCACAGCACTGTTTAGAGTCCCACGCTGGCACGAAGACGATGATCAGCCGCTCCTAACATGAAGAACAGACGCTGTTTTGAGCCGGAGATGGAAGCCGGAACGTGGAGGAGGCGAATGAACCACGAATTGCACCAGTTGTTGGGAGAACCTCCCATCGTACACATCGCAAAAATCGGTCGACTACGATGAGCTGGGCCTGTCGTAAGAATGCCGGACGACAGCCCTGTGAAAATGGTTCTCGAAAACGAACCGACATGTACAAGAAGAAGAGGTGCGCAACGAGCAAGGTGGATCGATCAAGTTGAAGGCGACTTGCGGACCCTCCGCAGACAGCGAGGCTGGCGAGGAACAGCCATGGACCGATTACAATGGAAACAACTTCTGTGTACAGCAGAGGCCACACCGGCCTTAGTCTGATTGGTAAGGTAAGGTAACGTTTTTTTTGTCAGGCTAAATTACTAAACAAAGTCAGATATTTTTTCGTATAAATCTGAAATGTTATACGCAGTTTTTTTTTCAGTTGGTGATCATATATCTCTGCAATTTTCTTAGTTGAAGTGATTACTTTTTATTGGATATACCTGGAAAGCTATTGGAATTAGTGTCACAGTTGAGCTTATTTACCCTAGTTTTGCATAGATAAATTAAATATTGTTTATTTGTTAGTTGTAAGTAAAAGCTGAGTGTTTAAATATTAGTACAGTCACCGGCGAAAAAAAAGATCAATAGAGCCGTATGTAAGAAATTCTCTTTTTATAAGTCCTGTACTCGAGGAGGACCTGCAAGCACTTGGTGTTTTCGAACGCCGGGTGCTTAGGACCATCTTTGGCGGCGTACAGGAGGATGGAGTGTGGCGGCGAAGATGGAACCACGAGCTCGCTGAACTCTACGGCGAACCCAGCATTCAGAAGGTCGCGAAGGCTGGAAGGATACGGTGGGCAGGGCATGTTGCGAGAATGCCGGACAACCCTGCAAAAATGGTGTTCGCCTCGAACCCGGCCGGTACAAGAAGGCGTGGGGCACAGCGAGCACGATGGGCGGACCAGGTGCAACAGGATCTGGCGAGAGTGGGTCGTCAACGAGGTTGGAGAGAGGCAGCCATAGACTGAGTATATTGGCGAAATGTTGTAGATGAAGTCATATCGTAAATACGATGTATGGCTATTTAAATAAATAAATAAGTCCTGTACATATCAGCACCATTCAATTTACACATGTTCAGTTTCTTTTGGACGCATTTGATAAGTTTCACACATATATTCCAACATACTCGTTAATTGCAATTTTCCGCTGACGGAATACTCAATTGTCTTCTGTTTGAGGTATGACAAAAAAAAAGATCATTCAACGGAAAAATAATTTTCCGTGTAATCACTGCTTTGACGTTTAATTGTTTACATCCGCCTCAAAGCTCTGCCGCAAGTCGAAAAAGTAGACGTGTTGAGTTCACCGCAGTTTTTCTGAAGCACCAGAAGCTAGGAAGTGTTGCTGATCGGCTGGGACGTGGACGAAAACGTAAAACGGATCACCGAGAGGACCGCAAAATCATTCGAGAGATCAAGAAAAATCCGTTCATCACCATCCGAGAAATGAAAGAGAAGCTGAGCCTACCGATTTCGGATCAGGTTATCCGTCGACGCATCGCTGAGCAAGGGTTGGAAAGTTATTTCGCACGAAAGCGACCGTTCATCAGCCGGACTTACATGCAAAAACGGCTCCAATTCACCAGAACCGGTGGCAAAGAGTATGGCGCAGAAGTGATGAAGGACTGCAGGATAGGCATCTCCAGTCAACCATCAAACACGGTGGAGGTAATATTATGGTCTGGGTCTGCTTTTCGTGGTTTGGAGTGGTCAATCTGGCCCTGATCAATGGGATCATGACAGCAGATAGCTATATTGATATTCTGTGCGAAAATCTAAAGAAGTCATTGTTGAAAATGGGGTTGGAAGGCCACTACACCTTTCAGCAAGATAATGATCCCAAACATACGGCCAAGAAAACGCTCGCCTTTTTCCGATCCTGTCGCATCAAACCCTTAGAATGGCCGCCCCAGAACCCTGACTTGAACCCAATTGAGAAACTTGGGGCAATTCTCGATAAAAAAGTGGAAAAAAACAGACGTAACCAACAAACAAACATATCCTGTGGCATTGGAGAAGGCTCGAAACGAACTGGATCCCAGTTACCTCAGAAACCTGGTGGAAAGCATGCCAAAACGGCTACAGGCGATCATCATGGCGAAAGGGGGTCATATTGAATACTAATTACTTGATTTTCACCAATTTTTCTGTTGAATTTAAAAAATGATCTTTTTTTTCGTCATACCCTATAAAACTAGTTTTTCTGAAATTTTAAATAATTCTCGTTTGTGAACGTGGCTGGGTAGCTCAGTGATTACCCGTTCTGCTTACTGAGCAGATGGTCGGGAGTTCAATCCCAGGCCCGCCCCTTTCCTTGCCATTTGTCACTTGCCTCTTCCTATCACCACTAGATTTAAAGTGAAAAGCAGTGAATCCATGATCTAAAAATAACCTGCCTCACTAACACTATCCTTCCTTTGGCAATTGTGGAGACGCAAAGGTAAACACGGTCTCTAACCTCTAACCAACGATTGTCAAACAAACTAATCATCCTTCCCCCCTCCCCGAAGACCATGAGGACGTAGCCGGCGCCGGTACTGATCTACAAATAGAATGAACTAGTGAACTTGTCCATTGGAGATGTAAAACTACTCCCAAGCTCCATCTATGTGGTTCTCTGTGCAATTTCACTAGTTCTGATCAGTAACGGAGTAGCAACTACGAAACGCGCGGTCTTTTTATAAAAAAATGTATATAATTCTCGTTGTGTAATAAAAAAAAAAAAAAAAAAAAAAAAAAAACAGTGAGCCAAACCAAACTTCCAAGTGTATCTTTTGACAGGATGTATCACAACGCCCAGCTCTTTTGCAAATCTATAACTTTTGTAAACATCTACAAATCCATTACGGGATTATCTTTTCTTTCGCCATACTCCATGCAGAAAAATCCATTGGATTCAAGGTTCGCTGGTCACTCTAGAAATAGTAGTTGAAGGTCAGAAGTACAATTTCAATGCAAACGTTATGCTGAAATGCTGATAAACTAATCTAGCCTTTAATGTTTGTTATATTGCTCCAAGCTAAAAGAGCAATCTATGCTAAAGCCTGTCCAAGTTAAATTTCGGACACCAAAATAATAGCAGCAAAAAAAAATTACACATAATTCAACAAAACCGATTGTTTATTTAACAATAATAGAGTTATATCTACATTAGAAATAGTTGATTAAGATGTTAATCCTTCTTTCTGTAAAATTCTCGAATTTTCTGTGGTACACCCGCCATCAGGTTCCGTACGGTATCCTCAGATACGCCCACCGTGACGATTCTCCATCTTCTCTTGAAATCATCGGTACCATTTGCTTTCTTCTTAGTTTCGAAGAGTTTCCGCTTAACTAGAGCCCAGTACTTCTCTATTGGGCGAAGTTCTGGACAGTTTGGTGGATTGGCTGTTTTTGGCACGTATTTGACCTATTGTACCTTATACCATTCCAGGACGGATTTCGCATAGTGACAAGAGGCCAAATCAGGCCAAAACAGAGCTGGAGAGTCGTGGCTTCTGATAAACGGTAGCAACCGCTTTTGCAGACATTCTTTCTCGTACACATCCTTATTGATAGTGCCGGTAGAGACGAAACTTTTAGATTTTCGACCACAACTACATATGGCCTGCCAAATCAAATACTTCTTCGGGAATTTGGACACCTTCTTTGTCCGGAAATGCTCGGCAACGGCATTCCTTTGCATTGCGGTATAAAAAGCCAGACTCGGAAGCTGTTTAAAGTCTTCGAGTACGTATGTTTCGTCGTCCATTATGATTCAAGAAAATGTTTGCAAAAAATTGGTGTAAAGCTCCTTAGCACGACTTTTTGCAGTGAAATTTTGCTTGTCATCACGGTTGGGCACCTTTTTCACTTTGTACGCCTTCAGTCCTTGCCTCTGCTTCACTTTTTGTACGTATGATTTTGACTTCCCAACTTTGCGAGCCACATTTCGCACAGAAAGATTGGGATTTTTCTCAATAATGGCTACCACCTTCTTGTCCATTTGTCGGGAGCATACTTTTCGATTTGTTCCACTTCCAACCTTCCGATCCACAGTCAAGCGCTGGTCAAATGATTTGCAAACACAAAACACGGTACTTTTCGGTAGTTTTAGTTTCTTGGCAAGATCGCGAACCGATAAATTCGGATTTTACTGCCGTTCGTACAAAATGCGTTTGCGCACTTCCACTTGATTCGACGCCATTTTACTGAATGTAACAAGAATGTAAACATGTTGTACCACGAAAAGGGAAGATTTCAGCTGCCATATTAGATATATTTTTCCGCGGGCCGCAAAATGGTGTGGAGACCCCTGGGGTGGCGCGGGGGGCCCCCCCACACACCATGGTCCCCCCCACGTCCCCCCCCCTCCTTCCCCCCCGGCCAAGAGGTCACAAACCCCCCCCACTAAGTGTTGCCCTCTTCGCTTGTTGCCCCCCCGGGGTCTGTTTTCCTTCCTCCCCCTCTATTGTTGAGGGCTTGCCGCGCGCGTCCCCCCCCCGAGGGGGGGCGCCCCCACCGCCTGTCCTGGCCTCCCCCGGTTTGGGTAAAAACCCCGCTCTCCCCCCCCCCCCCCATACGGGGGGGCCCCCCAGCCAAAAGCCCGGGCCCCCGGAAAGTAGCATGCTGAAATCTTACCCTACCACGGAAAATGGAAGTATTCTTTATACGGTATATAATTTCAGATCATCCATGGAATTCCCAGGTATTGTGTGATGGTTTTGAATTGTTTTCTTCCCCCGTGGCTATGATAATGCAAGTCCTTCTACAATTGCAGCAGTATCAGTAGACATGCAGACATTACAAATATAATTGTTATTATCATTTTATATTATGACATCCCTTCACAATATTATTCAATGCTATTTTCAGCTTCGTATTTGCATCGTTGTAAGTTTTGGCCCACCTAACTCACGTTGTGTATTTGAAAAGATAGGGTGGATTTTAAATTTTTTTTAGAGAGAGGATTATATACGACAAATTCTACAAAAAAAAAAAAAAATATTCATCGTCCAAATTAGTTAATTCAAAAACTAACATTGTTTATGAGCCTACCTTTTCTATTTTACAGACATAAAGAATCATTTATGGGACCAGTAGGAAAAAAAGAGTTAACGAAGAATTTCCTGTCATTCATTTTTAATTTTTTTTTGTTTTGTATTTATTGAGTTTCCGTTTTTGGGCAGTAATCATACTCATATGAAATTTATTTGCCTAAATTTTCTTTGCTTTTTTGCTAGGATGCCATCAACTTTATTTCATTATATCACGTTGGAATTTTCTTTATTTTAGAGTTTCAATCATCTAACATCGCAGCGGAAGAGGCAAATAGCGGCATTTAATTATTATATGTACATTATGTAGTATTTCTTTACAACATCGTATTATTTCCATCATATCATAACCTTCACATTTTCATGCAAGAAACCTGATTTAGGCGGTATCTGGCTTAAACACGAAACATACATTCAATTTATGACATCTAGCATTCCTTATATGTCCAGTATATAACGCCGAAAATTACAGCTGTGGTAGGCTTTTGAAAATCTGTGGTAGGCTTTTGCACTTTTTGCTGAATGTATTTTTCATTTCCGGTGTGCAAATGACTTTTTACCAATTCTGAGCTGATCTGATTCATGCAGCGCTGTGTGCCATTTAGCTAGTGTTCGATTTTACATTTCAACCTTTGTCATTATTTGATCATAACTCACAATATCATTATATTTGGTAATATTGTTTTATTGATTTTACTTCAAAGATGATTAAAACATTACTTATTGTTTTTTGCCCATTTATCTTTAACTCCCTTCCTCTTAAATCTTTCCACTCCTAACTCGGTAGCAATAACTATCAGGTCAGCAAAAATAAATGCGGATTGCTATTATAAAATCAGCATCAAGTAGCAAATAGTGACCATGGCAACAGTAAATTAAAATGTATAAATGTTAGTTTTGTAAAATTTCAATAGGTTCAATAAACTTTTTCAGGATACTTCAAATCAAAATTTTGGTGAAATCTGCTATCGCTGAAAACGAACGAAAACGTGCTTAAGCGCGAACCACAGAACTCTACACTTTAACATTTTACAACATTTCTTGCATTTCAGGATCAACCGAATGAAGATCATATATTATAGATACGAATGCTTGTAGTATTTTTCATTCACATAAATATATACACCATTATATAAATATTTCATGGGAATGGGAGGGACCATCAGGGCACCCGATTGAAGCACTCTGGATGGGGAGAGTGGGAATGCCAACTCCCCATTGCTAACAGTTTGTGAATAGAGGGCGGGCTCTTCTCCCCGCCCATTGGGGCATCCTCATGTTAGATAGCTTGCTCTTTTGACCAATTGTTCAATCTTGTTGTTGGAAGGAGATTCTTTATATCCCTGTGGATACGTATAAGTGATGTTGCATATCGATCCACCCAACCCCTTTTTGGCCCTTCATACAACGGCATGATTAGGATAATCAGTGGTTATTAAAGCTTGATCAAGTCTAACAGAGAGGAGAGCCCATTGCTGTCGGACTTAGTTTCCGTGCTACAATGGGTGGTAGTAAATATCATACATCATACATCATACATATAAGTGAAATGTTTCAGCGATCGATGAAATAATTGAAAATCTACAGAGAGAAAAGTGTTTGAAATTGAACGTAGACAGGCTTCAATCAACCTAAAACTACGATTGAAGGAACTTGTGAAATTAGAGTCTCTAGAAGCAGCTCATCTTTTTCGAACCTACCGAGGGAGATTTGGTCCTATGCCCAATGATTTCATTATCTCCAATCTGCTCAACTAATTTGTAATAATTCAATACAGACGTCTTCCAAATTTGTTAGATCAACAGGCAATCGGTGGGTAACCACCTGGTACCGCATAGCAAGATGCTTAGAGGTGGACCGGAATATTCGATGAGCTATCTCCCCCGCATGACTATTCTGTGCGTAAAGAGCAAACAATTAATAAAGCAATAAAATAAAAACCTAATATATATAAAAAAATACTACAAAAACGACTTTTACAACATTTATAATTATTCTAATATACGTAAAATTGTCTAAATTTCTTTAAAGGAATATAAAATAATATATTCGTTAAACAGCACGAACTCATGAAAAATGGTATTTATGTCACTACCTTACATTAAAAGATTTTATTTTTTCTACCCTAATCTACCCTTTTTTGATTTTTTGAACCAACAATCACTGTTTTTAATTTTAGTATAATTATTAAACGTTTAGTGGTTCCAAAGTTATGATTTCTAAAGAGATTTGTTTCTTTCAAAATTTCGTTTGTTTTGCACCAACCTATCCTCAAAGTGGATCACCCTAATGACTTAATAAAAAAATACGGGTCAAACATTTTCCAAATATTCCAAATTGTGAGATGTGGTATATATATATTTTTCATGGAATAGCTGCTTAATGGGAAATTCTATTTATTATGCGACGCAGAAAATGCTCATTGCATCACGTCACGTACATTTTAAACATAGAAATTCAACGCTTTTTTAATGGATATTGAATTTTTGCATCAACTTTTCCTTTTTTCATACTAAAAGCATTACGTATTTTATTAACGTTCCCTAATTTGATTTTTTGTTTGAAAGGCTTAAAAACCTCTTAGAAGTGTATTGATGGGAAACGTTTATTCATCCACGTAACACTGTGGGCTGTAATCTCAGTAGGCCAAATATCAGTGCTAAACCCGATAGTGTTAAACCCTATATATAGATAGGCGAATTTTAAGTTTTGAATTTGTTCTTTTGGGTTTTTCAATGAGTGTGTCAACTGACACCACCCGGTCGGAGAGAGCTTCAGTGTCGATGGCCTACACGATTAGTCGGTACTTTCCAATGATGTGACGCGCTGCTAGTGCTGGTGCTGATGCTGATGGTGTTTAATCACAGAATTTGGCGTGTTCGTATTTTAAAGAGCACAAGTGTTGATGATTTGCATTTTTGGTTTTTGTGATGATATAATCATAAGCCTGGATGGGTCATAATGAATCATGACGACGCAGACTGTAAGAATACAAACAGTTCAACATCAACATCATCGTACAAACAAAAGTGATTCTGACATGACTAATTTAAAAAACTGATATTTTTTTTGTTGCAGGAAATTATGCAGACACCATTTACACATAGTTACTACAACGTTCTTCTATTTGCAAAGCATCATACTTTCTTGCTTCTATACCGTTTCACTTTTCTATACCGGGTGCCATTTCAAAATTTTGAAAAATGAGAGCGTCATCTTAAAGGGGATTTTTTTTACTATCGTACAGATTGGGCCGAAGGGTCTCAGATTGTTACGAAACTTTGTCCACGCGTAGGGTTCATGAATATATGTACAAAAAACAATATTAAAAAATTCAGGGTTGCCAGTTTTCCTGGCAAACGCCAGTTGAAGTTTTACGATTTTCCCGAACATCACTAACTTTGAAAATTCATAACACAAGAACGCTTCATTGTAGAACAAACTAGAATAAAATTTTCGCAAGAATTTGGAAAAAGTATAATCTTAAAAAAAATTCCTGCAATTTTTTTTTACAGTGAAGGAAAATTTCTTGGAAAAGCCGAAAATCCATTTTCTGAGTCATGTAAAGTTTTGAAATAAATATGTTATTGTTTATTAATTCATTAGCTTTCAGTGGTGAAATTTTGGCGATGGGCTTTTTTTTTGTTTTTCTGTAATGCTCGAAAATCTATTGTTTTCATGCCAAAATAATAATAAATCCGAAAAGTGTCGTCTTCCAATTTACTTTAGGTGCCTAACGTATGCTTTAAAGGTAAGTATGTGGTTTGTAAATTTTGTTCAATGTAGCTGCTAGGTAGAGAATTAAAGTATAGATAAAAACCAAATTCACCTCCAACTTCGTCGATTTCATCGAAGGAAAGCTTCCACGGGAGAATCCGTTGGATCATTGGTAAGTTTAGAAAAAAAAAAAATACAAGCTCTTGCACAGTTTTTAGGAATACCTATTGAAGGAAAGTTATCACGATTAGATGCTTCTAGTAGCAGCGCTTCTCTAAAGCAACTAAAATATTTTCAAAAAAATATTAACGATAAGAACATGGTTTCCAAATGAAGTTTCTGACGTGTCGGAGGATTTCGAAAAACTGCTATTAAATTTGGAATCAGCTTTTTTTAAAAGCCGACACAACTGAGAAAAAAATTGAAGTTCTTAGACCATTGCCAAGAAACTGGTCATATGAAAAAATGAAATCTTACTTTGAAGAAGCTGCTCAACAGATGGTTACGGAGTCGAAAAAGTACGAGTTGGGAATTCAACCTTTTGTCAAAAACTGGGCGACCGTCACATAATTCAGATGTTCAAGAAAAGGTTAATAGCTTTTATCTCAGAGACGACATCAGTTGGCCATTTCCTGGGTTGAAAGATACAATTTCTATAAAATTACTCAATGGAACTCGCCAAAATTTTCGGAAACGGGAATCTTCCAACAGAATGAATCTAACAAGAAGATCACGACATAAGAAATGATTTTAAAACTAGTAAATAAGTATTAATTTAAAGAATAAAATGTTATTTCCTTGATTTAGAAATAAATAAATAATAATCATAAAATTAACGACAAATATGTGTTTATTTATTTTGACCATAGACGCCTCCAAGCGTCGAACAAGGAGGAGTATAATCGCTATGAAGGAAACACATTTCTCGAGTACTTTTTTAAACAGACGTATCTGATTTTGTAAACAAAGAGGGGAAGTAAGATTCAAACGTTAAGTTCTTGAAACCCTTAGCACTGTCATGCACAAACTAGGGTCACCAACACAAGGAATAAGATTTCCCTAACATGATGGTTATGCTACTTTCCGTGCGGAGGCTGAGAGTTTTGAGAAATTAACGTTTGAATCTTACTTCCCCTCTTTGTTTACCAAATCAGATACGTCTGTTTAAAAAAGTACTCGAGATTTGAATATCATATATAATTAAATTTGAACATGGGGGCACATGCTGCCCCGCTCCTCAATGACACCGCATCCCCTCCCCTCCCCCACCAAAGTCACGAGTGTTCATAACAACGTAAGCTTATGATAATCAAGCAAGAAGAAACAATAATAGACCATTGGCTATTGTTAAAGAACAAATTAATTAACCATCGGCTTTTTAAAGAATTTGCAGTTGAGCCTTAAGACACGAACTAGTTTTAGAAGTGAGCTACCTAGCGCAACCAATCAAATGGGAAACAAACCGAGCAGCCATCTGAGAAATGTACGAGCAAACAAGCAAACGACAGTCTTAGGAACTTTTCCATTTTTGTATGAAGACGAGTGACGGGCCCAAAGTTTTTCGAGCACTACTCAAAAACAAAAAAAAAGAAGCCCATCGCCAAAATTTCATCTATGTAATATTATGAATTGATAAACAAGAAAAAAAAATTTAAATTTTCCATGACTCAGATAATTGTTCTTCCGACTTTTCCAAGCAATTTTTCTTCACTGTAGAAAATTTTGTAGGAAATTTTTTTAAGGTTATATTTTTTCGAAATTTTTGAGTAAATTTCATTCTAGCTTGGAAAAAAAATTGTTCTACGGTGAATCGTTCTTGAGTTATGCATTTTTGAAGTTAGTGGCTTCAATTGGCGTTTGCCAGGAAAACTGGTAACCCTGAAATTTTAATATATCCATGAACCCTACGCGTTGAAAAAGTTTCGTAACAATCTGAGGCCCTTCGGCCCAAACCTTTACGATAGTAAAAAAAATCCCCTAAAGTGAAGGGTTTTTGAACTCTCGTTCGAATGAACCGAATGACTTCAGGCATACATCATTTGATCAGAAAAACTTACAATTTTTTTACATTAAAATTGATTAAGTTCTATTAGTATAAGAAGTTCATGACGTGTCGTGATTGCATGATCGGTAGTATTTCCCCGTTTTTTTTTTGTGCTCCGCCTCCGCACCCGGAAGAAGAGTTACATCAGCTAAGGTTTGTTTATTAGTGGTAGTATTGAAGCACCCGGTCATAAATGATTAAGTTACGAGTGTCTTTCCGCTTAGTCGCGCGTGAATCGATGATTATTGACAGTTTTGAAGTTCGATATATAGTCGCCTCATAGCGGGGATTGTGATTAGGGGCTATTCAGACACCACGTCGAGATTTTTTTGGGGAGGGGGTTACGCTCCATACAAAATTATAAAAAAAATTTATGGAGAAAAGTCGACGTGGGTGGAGGGGGGGGGGGGGGGGTGGTTGACATATTCAAAAATGAGCCTACGTGGTTTATGAACCGGCCGTTATTGGAAGGATGTGGAGTGAAAAAAAAAGAAGACCAGCGCAATGTAGAAAACGGCCATTTGCCAGCAACAAACGAAGAAAATATTTTAATTCTTATGAATGAACAAGCTATTTTTATAAAGGAAGCGGCCATGGATGAGATCTATCTGATAATCTACAGTGGTGGCCTTATAATTAGCACAACCGGATGGACGACTTAAAAATGGATAAAAAACTTGCTTGTTTGTTTGTTTCATTTTATCACAGACATATTTTGCGTGAAATTGAAATCATATTGATGAGTTAGGAATGAAATTACATTCATTATTTGGAAATTTGATTTTATTGCATCAATGTAGTAAAAACAGACCAAATGTTAGATGGTCACATAATTTGCACATGTCGCCTTTTATAATTAAAAAAAAAATCTATCATCTTTCACACTTTAACATCAATACTTAGTAGGGAATCCTTTCTGAACAATAA